>LR750385.1:447477-557298 GCA_902729485.2 Mus minutoides
GGAACACAAAGCAGTTTAGCTAAACCACTGCTTACAGCAGTCTCTGTTAATCTCAAACTGAGCTGGTTTAGTACTTTCAACCCCTATAGGCACATGCATGCCTAACTGGATTGCTCATGTCCCAGTTCAGTCTCTAGTTGTGATCTATTACCTCTACATGTATACATCTCTATGTGTCCTAGTCCTTACTTTTCAAGGCTCCATTTAAATGTAAGCTGCTCCATAAAGACTTTTCTTTTTCTGTCTTTCCCAGTAAGAAATATAAGTCTCTCCAAAAGGCTCCCAATCCAGTTTTACATAAGTAATTACTCTCTGCCCTGAGATAGTTATCTCCTTTTCTACTCACCCAACAATAAGACAATGGGATTAGAGATTAAATGATTATAAATACAGACATCATCTCTATTGTAATGCAGTATATAGTGTATAGAAAAGGCATATAAAAACAAAGCCTTTCAAACATTACTTTTCATGGGGATTTTCTTTCCATAGAGAATTTCTACATTTTAAATTCATCATATGAAAGATAACCCAGTGAATTACTCAACGAAAGAAAGTAGCACCTTCAGCACAGCCCTATGTTTAAAAGATGAGCCACGAATTTGAGCAGCCCCAGTTCTGATTTACAAATCTTATAAAGGACTTAAATTGTTGCTAACAGCATGCCAATACAAAGAATTCTTAAATTCTCTAGAATTATTTTATTGCAGATGAAATTTAGATATTAATATTCAATTTTTATATTCCTGATTCAAAATAACAATCCTAACTTATTCTAACTATTCAATATATACATACTTATACAGTGACAAATAACAATGTATGCTATGTGATATTATCATCTTCTTTAGGAAAAATAAGAGGACAAAACATCTAGTCCCAGGGATAATGATACAACCTTCTTTGTATCCTGTAAGCTCATACCCATAAGTTTATGTACTACTTTTGACACCTTGTGTGCTTTCCTTTCTGTAACACTGAATGCTAATTTAGAACCCAGATCTTAGTTTTTAGACTTTTATATTCCTTGCCTATCACAACAAAAAGCATGTACTAGGTCCTTAATTACTATTTGTGGAATAAATGAAAGATTTTTAATAGCTTCCTATGAAAAGAGAAACGTACCAGTTCCTATTACTAGGCATAACAACTGACTTCCCAGATGCTGCCAAATGTTCCTAACTCCTGGGATCACATGTTCATACTTGACAGAATAGACATGAATAAGTTAATGGGGTATTGCAAACACCTCTGTGACTTTAGAGACTACATGGTAAAACATACCACAGCTTATATTTTTCCCCTTTTTGGATCATTCACTGTAGCAGATGCCTGCTACCATGTTGTAAGGATATTAAGTAGCTTAATGAAAATGTCCAAATGATGACTAACAAAACCTTTTCATCCCTAGAGAACCATATGAGTTAGCCATATTGAAAGCAGATTCTATAGTCCTAATTAAGCCTTCAAAGTACTGACTACAGTCCTAAAATCTTGACTACAGTCTCATGAGAAATTCCAAGCCAATATAAACAATGAAAGAAAATTGAACTGAATGCCTCTGAAATAAAGCAAGTAAACAAACAAAAATAATTTGTGTTAAAAAGGAGATAAACCAAGTGAAAAATTGAGTCATGGGAATATTTATAAATTATTTTAAAAATCCTTTTATTTAAATATTTTATAATATTTAAATAGAGATCAAACCTAGGATCTTCTATTTACTAGGCAATGACTTTCCCATAGAGTTATATACTCATTTCTTACAAATCAAATATCTGACAAGTGATTTGTATATACTATTCTATAAACACACCGATAAAAAAATACAATTTTAAGATGAACAAAAGAATACCGAAAAGTATTTTCTTAAAAGAAATTCTAAACTGGTAAATAACCATATAATTAGCCATCAGAGACAGACAAATTAAAACCACAATGCAATGAATGCCATTTCATATCTACTAGGATGGCTTTAGGTATAAAAAAGATAGCTAGTAAGTGTTTTAAGTCTGTCGACAATTTAGAACCCTCATTTATACTTCCTAAAAATAATAATGTCAGAGGGCAGGGAGACATCTCAACCCAGAGGATTGTATGCTCCTCTGGTCTCCAAAGGCACTGCACTCACATGCACATGATATTCCACAGACACATATGTATGCTCATAACTAAAAACAAACAAACAAACAAAACCCTTAAACATATAGGGTGGAGGGAGGCTGAAGACACATGATGTTCATCTCTGCTTTTAATACACAACATGCTCCATCCAAACAAACTCATACACAATATTCATATTCTACCCCCACAAAATGATAACGTAAAATTGTGTTCTTATTTTGGAAAGTCATCTGATATTTCCTCATAGAGTTAAACAGAATTAATACATGACATAGAAAATTCCACTCCTAGTGACATGCCCCAGAGAAATTAAAACCCTTGTACACACAAACACTGGGGAATGCAGTTCAGAGGCAGAGTGCTTTGCTAGTACACACAGATAAGTTCCCAAACTCAATCTCCAGTAGTGGGGAAAACTTGAGGGGTGTATTGGCAACATTTATATACACAAAAACATGAACAGAAATGTTCATAGCTGCATTACTTATAGCAGATAACTTTTAAATGTCCACTAATTCAGGAAAGAATAAATAAAATGTGGCTTTTATGCAATTTACAACAAAAAGTATGCATTACTGATACCTGTTTCAATCTGAATTAACTTTGAAAATATACTACATGAGAGACTCCAGATACATGTACAGTGTTAGCTAGGACATCTGAGTTTTCATCTCACATGTGGACTAGAACTTGATATAAATTCTTAGAAAGTAAACTCTTGTGATTTTTTTTATAACTCACTTTCACTTATACCCTCTAGAACCTAATTCATCAATACAGTTTACTTCAGAAAAGGCAGTAAAGACCTAAAGAAAGACCTTACCAATGGTGCAATTGCCTGTAGAAGTCACTGCAGAACACGGGCAGCGACGGCACTGTTTTGCGGCATCAGGACTCTGATAAAATCCTTCTTTGCATTCTTCACAGTGTTCCCCTTTACTATTTTCCTGGCAATTTAGACAAGCACCTAAAAGAATTATTGTTTCAGTTAGCAAACTTTAGAATCCTGCCTGCTTCAGGAAGACCACAGATTATACAGAAAAAGAAGCAGGAGTATTGTTTAGTTTTTATTCTGTGTTAGTTTTTTAAAGGAAGGGAGAGGGGAGGGGAGAGGAGAAGAGGGGAGAGGAGAGGAGAGAAGGGGAGGGGAGGGGAGAGGAGGGGAGGAAAGGAGAGATTTAGAGATGAAGACATAACTCAGCTGTTAAATGCCTTTGTGGCTCTCACAGATAATCTGGGACTCCCAGCATCTGTGTGCCACCTCACAAATGTCATTGCAGTCCAAGGGGGATTCTCTACAACCTCTGACCTTTTGGGCACACAGGCATACACAGAAACAAAACACTTAAACACATAAATAGATAAAATAAGTAGATCTTTAAAAAAGATTCATTACTTGCGTGTATGTGCCTAGGTGTGTTTCTGTGCAACATGTTTGTGCAAGTGCCCTTGGAGACCAGCAACTGGAATTGGAACTCTATGAACTGGAGTTCCAGGTGTCTGCCCGAAGTGATGGGATATGCTAATAACTATGTGATCTTTTCCTGGGGTCTACCCAGAAGTGATGGGATATGCTACCAGAAGTGATGGGATATGCTAATAACTATGTGATCTTATCCTGGGGTTCCATATATTGAAACTAAGCCCATAAACACATTTAACTTGTCAGTTGACTAAAACTAAATACTGTCCCAAAAATTTTGAGAAAGTATCTCATGATTGAGTTTTACCAGGAATATTTATTTTACCTATTTATAATTTGAATATTTTTGTTTACTTTCAGCATGTGTATCCGTTTCATTTTTGTTCTGATACAAGGGTCTCGTGGCCCTGGGAAGGGTGTCATATGGCTTGTCACTTGGATGAAGTTACCTCAGTAGTTAGTGGGCCTCAGCATTAAGGTTGTTTACTTTGAAGGTTTGTTTTTCCCCCAAAGGCAGACATCTTGTCCAATGGGTATTTAAGGTCTGTGACTATATTTATATGTATGCTTCTGAAGACTGATACTGTAGCCTCAACTATTAAATAAAAGTTGATACTGAAGCAACTATTGAAAAATGACCAAAAAAGCAACACTAAGCTCATACAAAAATACATAATACATTAAACCAAAAATACTTACATAGTAAGAACTTTACATATGGAGAGAGACAGTTAAGAGCTTTTATGGATTATTGTCTCTGTGAACAGGGGAAAGAAAATGTATCTGAGAAAACACCTGCTCAATTTCTTTAAAAATTTTCCAATTCAAATATTGTGTTGTAATGGCTATTCTTGTTTTTCAACTTAAGTACATCTAGAATTAGCTAAAACTCAAGTGGCTGGGTATACTTGTGAGAGATTTTCTTAATTAAATGATTTGAAGTGAGAAGATCCACCTTTAATCTGAACTATATATTCTGGTAGCAACATATATAAAGAACATAGAAAACCTTTTCCTCTTTCCTTGCTTTTCCTTGCTCTTGCTGGCAGGTCCATTTCTTCACTGCTATTAGAACCTACTTATTCAGGATTCTGGTATATAATTAAAAACCATCTGACACATCCAGCCTTGTGGACTACAACTACTACATGCTTGGACTTAGCATTGGTTGACAGCCATTGTTGGACTAACTGGACTATAGTTATAGTCTATAGTTATAGTCTATAGTTATAAGTCACTATAATAAATTCCATATATATGTTTATATTCATATATATGTATATACACATGCATATATATTCAATTAATTCATTCATATATATTCATTATATCAGTTATTTTCCTCTAGAGAACCCTGACAAATACAGTATTTATACATATATGGATAAATATGAAGCAAAATGGTGGCAAATATTTACAGGTTGGATGCATGAGTATGCACATTAGTTTTTGTCAGTGGATATGAGCTAGAGTCATTTGAGAAGAGAGAAACCTTAGTTGAGAAAATGCCCCTATCAGATTAGCTATGTGGTGGTTTGAATTTCCATTGAAAATAGACTCCATAGGCCCCTGTGCTTGAATACTTGGCCTCTTGTTGGTGAAACCACTTGAGAAGGAATAGAAGGAATGGCTTTATTGGAAGATGTATATCACTTGGGGTGGGTCTTCAGGTTTTATAAGACTCCAGCTGTTCTCTGTGTGTCCTCTCTGACTAGTGCCTGAGGCCTGGATTGACATATGAGCTCTCACATGCTGCTTCAGATAATATGCTCGCTGTTTGCTACTATTTTCCCCAAATCATGATGGACTCCATCTCCCTGAAACCATAAGGCAATTAAACATTTTCTTCTATAAATTGCCTCGCTTATGGTGTTTTTATCAAAGAACTAAAAAGTCATCAATAAAAGACTTTAGTCAAGTTTGTATGACATTTTCTTTATTAATGATTGATGTGGGAGGGCCTAGCCCACTGTTCAGGTATCAACCCTAGGAAGTGATCTTGAGTTGCGTAAGAAAGCAGGCAGACTTTTCTGAAGGGAAATGGAGGAGGAGTGGATGGGGAGGGAGGAAGAAGTGGAGAGGAACTGGGAGGAGAGGAGGGAGAGGAAACTGTGGTTGAAATGTAATATATGAGAGAATTAATAAAAAAGAAAAACAAACAAACAAAACACCAAACAACAACAACAACAACAACAACAACAAAAGAAAGCAGGCTGAGTAGACTATGAGGAACAAACTGGTAAGCAGTGTTCCTCCATGGCCTCTACTTCAGTTCCTGCCTCCAGGGTTCTGCCTGGAGTTCATGCTCCGACTTCCCTCAGTGATAGA
This sequence comes from Mus minutoides, assembly GCA_902729485.2. Lineage (NCBI taxonomy): Eukaryota > Metazoa > Chordata > Mammalia > Rodentia > Muridae > Mus > Mus minutoides. Next base: position 453,353 of record LR750385.1, read on the forward strand.
GTGCGACCTGAGATGTGAAAGAAGAAATAAACCATTTCTTCTCCAAGTTGCGTTCGGTCATGGTGTTCATCACAGCAATAGAAAGCAAATGAGGACAATGAAAAGTGAAAAATTAAAAAGTGACTAGTAAAAATCAGGACGAAGGCAGAGTTGTGTGTTTTGGGACAACACTCCTGTGGCACTCTATGACAAAAGATTCTTGAGAGAGGCACAACAGCACCACATCTGCAATCAGACTTACAACTACTGCTACATAAGTACACAAAAAACCCAAGAGTGTGTTGAAATCTTACAACAAGCTAAAAATCTCTGATATTAACATTCATGACGTCGGTCTGGATATATTTCTCTTACTCATGTAATATTTTCAAAACTGAGTGTGGCAGGAAGGACTATAAGATAAAATGATATAACTGGAGCAAGATTTGAAAGCCAAAACAATAAAAATGTTAATAATAATGTATGCTCTTAATTCTTAAAGGATTACAGGAAACTCCTCCATACTTCATGACTTATTAGGAAAGATATTTTTATGTTATTTGGACATTTAACTTAGATTTCAACTGACTTTTCATGTAGATATCTTTTAAAATCATAAAATATATTTAGGTATAAATGATGTTTCATAGTTCCAAGTTGGTCTGGAATTTACTATTTAGTTGAATATGGTTTGAATACCTGATACTCTTGCTTCCGGCTCTAAATTCTGGAATTACAGGCAGGAGCTATCATGCCTGTCTAAAATCATGTAACATTTTACACATATGACAGTATTGAAGGTATTTTTCACATATATAACAAAATAGGATGTACTCATACAGTGATAAAACCCTTTGGGACTGCTTTTTTTCTAAATCTTCTTATATTCTGAGGACTCTATAGCTATGAATTCTGTAACAATAAAAGTTTGCTCTTAAAAATTTTGCTTAAAATATCAGACAACTGTGGATTTGGTTTTAATTTTATGTTTTATTATTTTTTTTAGGCCATAGAAATATATCTTAATTCTACTCCAGGAATAATAGTAGGCTACTGAAGGGTTTTAGCAGGGGGCTGTTATAATTTTTATAATATTAAAAATTCTTACATGGAGACTGGATTGTGGTGGGATAGAAACCTAGGGAGGAGACAATAAACAGAGGCAGAAAAAGAAAAGGGCAACTAGTTCAGATAGGTAATAATGGCTTGGGCAAGGAAGCACTATAAGTGGTTGGTTCAAGGGAAAAAGAGTCAGGTATTAGTGGGAAATAAAAGTTTTGGATGTTAGAATTTTAATGTGAATCAAAGCATTCAAATGAAGCAGCCAGATGGATGTTTGACCATAGAGATCAAGGGAGAAATGTAAACCTGACAATAAACACATATATCAGTGGTATTTCAACTAAATCTGGGGCCAGGGTCAGATCACTCAAAGGGAAAGTACAAGTGGAGGAGACAAATGTGCTAAGCTGTCTCTGAGTGTGGAGGAGGCACCAGCATAGAGCTGATCTAGGGAGATGGAGCGCAACTGACAGAAAAGGCAATGCAGCCACACAGGAGGAAAGACACAAAAGCTCCTTGAGTTCTTAAAATAAGTCTGCTATCTGAAAACAAAGTTAGCAGTTAAAAAATAGTTGACTCTCTTACACTTTCATTTAAGAAAAATGTGCTCAATAAAGAAAATTTGGAAAACAAGTAAAAGGACAAGAAAAGTGCCTCCATAATCTCATTAACATTTGGGATACCTTCCTCGGTGTCTTACCTTAGTTATAGAGATCTGGGTTTTGTCACTGAAACAGCCTAATTATATGGTACTTGTTTTAAAGCCCAAATAGTCACATATGTCATTCATAAAAACACTGTAATGAAATCATCCTAATAGCGATTGCTTTCAGCCTGCTTCTGATGATTTGTAGAGAAGCACAAATTTAATTTTACAGCAAACTACTAGGTGGTTAACCCAAGTTTATGGGTACAGAAACACATTAAATAATTTGCCCAAGATACAGTCAAAACTTGATTTTCTGATTCTTTCTAACCATGTATTATCAATGTAATAATATTAATTACATATTGTTATAAATTATGGTGTCTAAGTGTTTTTATGTCCTAACTATCATTCTGGTGAGCATTTTTTTTTTTACATAAAGTTTTTTATGAATTTAGAATTATTTTTTCAGAAAGGTTCCTGAAAATAGAATTTCTAGCTTAAACATTTTTAAAGGGCCTTTTTTATACCTTTTTAAATCCTAACATCCAAATTTTTCCCTGTGATATTTTTCCAATATATTTTACTACCAAACGAGAACTTTGAAACTCTGAAACTTTGAAACTCTGAATCTAAAACAGAAATTCCAGACATACTGGGAAGAATAACTATGCAAACATACGAAGTGGCCACTAGAGGGCGACGGTACCACAGTACTCTTGAAAACTCGTCTGTGATTAAAATTGTATGTGAACTGGCTGTTTTCAGTAAGGCGCTCACTCCTTCACATTGGATTTATACAATATGGTGAACTATTTATTTCTTCTAGAAATCAGAATTACTCAATGGATTCATTTTACTTTATCTCCAGAGTACATGCAGGTCAGTGTGATAACTGCAACCTGCTATGAAATTAAAAAAAAAAAGTCTTGTAAATAAATGGCTTTCTGGTACTTTAAACCACCCAGGGAATAATTGATAATTTGACCCAATAAAATATTCATTCTTCTTGTTATCCAATGTTGAATCTCACCATTCTTTTTCATATTTTACCATTAGTTTGTTCATTTATCCAACAAAGAATAAGTGGGTGCTCACTCTGTGCCAATACCTGGGGTAGAAACTGTATAAACCACAAGGATGAAGCTGTTTCTGTTCCTGGCCCTTAGAACTTACCACGTAGTGAGTGGGCACATGAGAGTCATGGCCACAAGTAAACATATAAATACAAGTTGTGCCAAGTACTCTGAAAACTTGCAAATGCATGTGACTGGGTGCAGTGAGGGCTTTGCATTTAGGGAGGAGCAACAGGAAATGCTAAGGAAGTCACCTTTTGTTGAAGACCTGGAAGAAATCTATGATTTAATAAGGCAAAGGGGTCTGTGGTGTGGATGGAACTGAGTTGGAAGAGCCATTCTTGTCAGGGGAAAGAACATGCATAGTAACTTTGGGACACATTCAACAGTAAAGAAAAAAAACATTAGGCAAGTAGTTACAGACAGATGACACAATGTCTTCTAAACATGTTTCTCTACACACTGCACTGGACAAAAAAATAAGCTTCCAGTGTAGATTCTTCTGGGGATCCATTCAGTTTAGATTTATTCTGATGTCCGTTCTCATAAAATCTCATGTACTTATCAAAATCATATGTCCTGATTTTTTTCCATGTTGATGTTAAAAAACTTTCCAGGAAGGTCCTCTAATCTTACATTTAGGGCATTTGAAGATCAGCGGTACTTGTGTTTAATTTGAGACAATCTGAGTTTGCTTAGATGTGTTTTTTTCTGTTATTATTTGGCTTGGCATTTGTTGTGCTTTCTGATGTGTAGGTTGAATTTTTTTAATCATTTAGAAGATTTTTGGCCATAAATTCCTGAGATCCCTTACATTTATATTGGACTCTGGCTGTATGCTACTCACCTCTCCTGCCTTTTTCTACTACCTTGTTATAAAAATGCTTCAGTTTAGACAGTTTTTATTGTATCCTATGTGGATATATTGCCTTCATTGAGTAAAAGCCTTCTCTTAGCTCATACAATAAGTTATTATCTTCAAATACCATAATTTTTAGTTTTAGGTTCCTGCTATTTTAAAATTTTTATTTACCTATGTATTCTTTTCTAATGCATGAGTATTCTGTCTGCATGTATACCTGAATGCCAAAGAGGACATCAAATCCCTTTATATATGGTCATGAGCCACCATATGGTTGCTCGGAATTGAACTCAGGACCTCTGGTAAAACAGCCAGTGTTCTTAATCACTGAGCCATCTTACGAACCCATAGATTGCTGTTTTTCAAATGCATATGTATAAGTTTGCAGCTTTATATGCATGTGAGTACATATGTATGTGTGGAAGTCAGAGAATAATCTTGTGTTATCCTCAAGAATGCTTTCCAGTTCTTTTGAGAGAAGAGGTCTCAATGACCTGGACTTTAGCAATTAGGGTAGACTGGATGACCATCAGTTAGTCCCAGGAATCCTCCTGTCTCTGTTTCCTGAGCTCAGATTACAACTGCATGACACTGGGGCTAGAGAGATACAAGGCTCTGTGTTTAAGAATACTGGCTGCTCTTCTAGAGGACCCACATTTACCTCTCAGCACCCACAATGGCTCACAACTGTTTGTAACTCTAGTTACAGGGGATCAGACACTGGTACACAGACATACATTAGACACAGCACCCACATTATAAAACTCTGTCTAGCATTTTAACCCGGGATTTAAACTCAGGTCCCTATGCTCGCATTGTAAGCACTTTACTTACTAACTGAGCTATCTCCCCAGTCTTCATCATCTCCCCGTGACCTCTGCCCCACACCGTGTGTGTTTGTGTGTGACTGAGTGTGTGCGTGTACATGTATTGTAGTGCTATTCTCTAGTGAAATTCTATCTTTTTAATTATTTTGTCTTATTTTTCTTCTAATTCCTCAATAAAGTCATTTCAGTTATTTTGAAATTTCAATCTTAATTCTAATAACAGTATTATTGTAGTTCTGTTTCCATTTATATTTTTATTACTAGCCACATTTTCCCATTTTTGTAGTCTCTGTTCTTTATTGTATATCATACCTGTGTGGTGCTACACATCTTTAGTCCTAGCAGTGGCAGTCAGATCTCTGTGAGTTCGAGACCAGCCTAGTCTATAGTTAGCTCCAGGACATCCAGGGCTATGACATGGAGAAACCCTGTCTTGAAAAACAAAACAAAACAAAACAAAACAAAACAAAACAAAACAAAACAAAACTAGAACTGAAGAGGGCTCTCCTTTCCTCTAATAGGCAAATATGAGAAAATGACGGCCTCGATTCAATCAGGCATGACGGTGGGTTGCAGACAGGCTGTTTTCTTATCTGCCAGCTCAACACTAGTTCTTCACTATTTCTCAGCATGATCTTTTGGATTAAGAATTTGGCAGACCTTTGCCTTGACATTAGAGGTTCCACCATTCACACCCATTCCATGAATCTTTCGAGTTTGGCAATGTATTAAGGAAGAGCTGGCTTCACGTTGTAACAAGTCCTCTTCTCTTTAAAAGGATTTTTGTCTCCTCAGCATAAAACATTTTCTGGCCCAGACGTCTTAGTCAGGGTTGGGAGAACTGGCCTTGTGTTTTGGGCTCCTCTAGTTTCCACCTACCACTCAGGCTCTGGATGGCTGTCAAAAGCTCTCCTTCAAGTATAAATCCTTTTCTTTGGCCAACCCTTACTCCATAGCCTGTGCTCAGAATTAGCAAATCTCTACTGGAAAGAAATCATGTGGTGTATAGATGAAGCCTAACTTAGCTGCAGACATCTTGAGCCATAACTTTTATGACTATGTCTAAGCAATCCTATACCTTTCCTTATATAGCCTTCCTGCACACTGCAGACTACAAGCAAAAGAGTGGTATGATAACGAAATTTTATGACTAAAATTTCTCCACTGGCACCAGGAACATGCTTGGCATCTTTGATGTTAGTTTGAGATAAATAACTACATTCTAGATTTAATGAAAGTCACCTTTGACCTTTAAATCACACAATTCTTTATTTGCTGATTCAAGTTGTGAGGACTGGCCAATGTAGCTACCACTCTTGACTCTAGTTGTGTAAGTAACTCCACAGTAAATTTTACTTGGCAATCTTGGATCTGCCTCTCTCTTCCTAAGTCACATGGAGTCTCAGTTCTTTCACCCAGGAATTCACAAGTGATTGTGGCTTGCTTGGAAGAGCTCTAACGTATTTTGCAAAGTCTGTCACTGTGAAGTCAAACAAAGTCAACACTTTGTGCTGTTCTCTATAAGAGTTTTGAAATTCATGAAATATTTTAAGTTTTTATAAAAGTCTGACTTGCCATATGCCTTATTATATCTACTTAAAAGTTCAAGGCCTTATAAACTATTTGAAAAGAATCAATGCATTAAGGCTTAAAGATTTAAGGAATAGAGAATAATTTCATGATGCTATTAAAAAAAAAAAAAAAAACTACATACCTGTGTGAACATCACAACTATCAGACCGGTTGTTGCACTGGCAAGGCAAGCAGCCTGTCTTACCAAAGCCATAATGTCCATCTTGGCATTTGTCACACATGGAGCCAGTGACACCCACTTTGCATTGGCAATTCCCGGAACTACAAATAAAAGCAAAGACAGTGAATAAAAGTAAGTGATTTTGAAAACTGTAGCTTAATGCTCCATAGATTATCTTAACACAGCCAAGAATTTCTATTAGAATCTACTTCCAAGAAGAATAAAGGGGGGCTTGAGAGATGGCTTAGTGGTTAAGAGCATTGGCTGTTCTTTCCAGAGGGCTCATGTTCAGTTCCTAGCATCGACACTGCAGCTCACAACTGTCTATAACTCCTATTCTGGGGGATCAGACACCCTCAAACAGATACATACAGTCAAACCACCAGTGCTCATAAATCAAGAATAATACATTTTTTAAAAGAACAAAAGGGATTGTTATTGTAGTGGTTTTGTTTGATTGGTTTTATTTTCTAGAGTCCGAGACTTACTTCCTAGCAGTCTTCCCTGGAACTCACCATGTAGCTTAGACTGTCCTCAAATTTATAAACCCATCGCCCCAGCCACTTAAACTAGAGCAATTTATGGTTATATTTTAGCTAGTATTATTGATAACAATTTATGTTAATTCTATCCTCTGTGCTTGGGAAGTTTAAAATACATGAAAAATGACTCATGGAGAGTAGACGTTCCTAGGATAAACCCTTTCTTTACTGAACACTAGAACTTAGAATACACATCACTGCTATTTCTCATTCCAGGATTATCCCACAGCTCTGCAGAAATCCTTTGAAATTGGAGAAAAGAATCAGACTTTACCTAGCTCCTGTCTCACAAATATGAAGTATAAGAACTTGATTTCACACCAATTTCTAGACTAGCGACTTGATATTATTCTTTATTTTGAGTCTAAAAGTATTTAAATCATAGTTCTGGTATGTAAGGTAGAGTGCACAATTAAGTAAGTATGAATAGAATGTGGATGCCTAGTGAATTTCACACTAAATTCTGAAGAGGTTATTTTTATTTATGTGTCTGTGTGTTTATCTGTGAACATGTTTGTGGGTAATGACAAAAGCCAGAAGAGGATATAGGATACCCCGGAGCTGAAGTTACAGGCGATTGTGAGCTGCCAGTCTGGAGTACTGGGAACTGAGCTCTATCCCTCTGTAAGAGCACTAAGCACTCTTACGTATCAAACCATCTACCTCCTCCATCAATTTCTACGAAAATTTTAGGTTGCTCCATTATGTTCATAGCAGCCTTATTTATAATAGTCAGGAGTCAGAAAGAATCCAGCTGTCCCTCAACAGAGGAATGGATACAGAAAATGTGGTACATTTACACAATGGAGTACTACTCAGCTATTAAAAACGATAAATTCATGAAATTCTTAGGCAAATGGACAGAACTAGAAAATATCATCCTGAGTGAGGTAACCCAAATGCAAAATAAAACACATGGTATGCACTCACTGATAAGTGGATATTAGCCAAGAAACTCAGAATATCCAAGATACAATTGGCAAAACACATGAATCTCAAGAAGAAGGAAGACCAAAGTGTGGATACACTGGTCCTTCTTAGAAGGAGAACAAAATACTCACAGGAGCAAATATGGAGATAAAGTGTAGAGCAGAGACAAAAGGAAAGGCCACCCAGAGACTGTCCCACCTGGGGATTCATCCCATATACAGTTACCAAACCCAGATACAATTGTGGATGCCAAGAAGTGCATGCTGAAAGGACCCTGATATGGCTGTCTCCTGAGAGGCCTTGCCAGAGCCTTACAAATGCAGAGGCAGATGTTAGCAGCCAACCATTGGACTGAGTGCAGGGTCCCTAATAGAGGAGTTAGAGAAAAGACTTAAGGAGTTGAAGGGCTTTGCAACTCCATAGGAAGAACAATAATACCAACCAACCAGACTCCCCTAGAACTCCCAGGGACTAAGCCATGAACAAAGGAGTACACATGGCTCCAGCTGCATATGTAGCAGAGGATGGCCTTGTGATGTATCAATGAGAGGAGAGGTTCTTGGTCCTATGAAGGCTTGATAGATGGCCCAGAGTAGGGGAATCGAGGGTGGGGAGGTGGGAGTGGGTAGGTGGATGGAGGAACACCCTCATAGAAGCAGAGGGAGAGAGGATGTGATAGGGTGTTTCTGGGAGGGAGGGAACGGGGAAAGGGGATAATATTTGAAATGTAAATAAAGAAAATATTCAAAAAAAAAAAAGGCATTAGAGAGTTTTGGATACCCCGGAGCTAAAGTTACAGGCAATTGTGAGCTGCCAGTCTGGAGTACTAGGAACTGAGCTCTAGTCCTCTGTAAGAGCAACAGTCACTCTTAAGTACCAAACCATCTCTCTAACTCCTGCATTCATTTCCATAAAAATTTTAGGCTGCTAACTACCCCAAAAGTAAAAGTAAATAAAGACTTAAAATTTTATTTAGGATCCCATCAATTTTTATTTATATTTGTTTCTTAAATGGCCATAATAATAATAATAATAACACTTCAATCATTAAAATATAAAACTTTTGTGTTATTTTCTTTTAAAATTGTTTAATTTTTGTTTTTTGTTTTGAGTGAGAATTCCTATGTCAGTGGTTCTCAAGCTGTGGGTCATAACCACTTTGAGGGTTGAACAACACTTTCAGAGTGGCACATATCAGATTTTTTTTTTTTTTTCGAGACAAGGTTTCTCTGTATAGCCTTGGCTGTCCTGGAACTCAGTTTGTAGACCAGGCTGGCCTGGAACTCAGAAATCCGCCTGCCTCTGCCTCCTGAGTGCTGGGATTAAAGGCATGCGCCACCATGCCTGGCACACACATATCAGATATTTATATTATGATTCATAATAGTAGCAAAATTCCAGTTAAGAACAGTAATGAAGATAATTTTATGGTGGGATCAGCACAATGAGGAACTGTATTAAAGGGCCCCAGAATTAGGAAGGTTGAGAACCACTGCTCTGGTGTAATCCTGTCCTAGGATTCACAATATAGACTTGGCCATTCTGAGACACACAGAGATCCACCTACCTCTGTCTTCTAAATTCTGGGATTAAAGGAATGTGCTACCAAATCCAGTTTTTGTTTTTTTTTAATTAGGGACTCCCATCCAATGAATCAAAATAGAACTCAAAGGGCAAGAACATTCATTGCTGTGACCTATACAAAACAGTGTTCTATCATACACAGTAGAAAACTCATTGTTGTGACCCATGTAAGACAGCTTCCCACCATACACAGGCAGGGCAGGGTTAACACTGAACTGAAGGGACAAAAGGAAGATGTCCTGTGGTTGTCATCTATATGAACATCTAGCAGAGAAGGCACATATCAGCATATAGATTTCTTTTGCAGTTCTGAGGATTCAAACCAAAGGGATGATATATGCCAGGCAAACACTACCATTACACTATATTGCAGCTCTTAAAGAACCATTTCATAGCAGCATATCATGGCATTACTCAAATGCACAATCTCTTACTTAATTCCCCTGACAGAATTTAGGTTGCTTTCAACATTTGACTATTACAAGTTGTTGGGACCCTCAGTTGGGTCTTGTACTCCTGTGGCAAGAAGTAGGAAGTGGGTTGAGCAAAGACTTCAGTGGCTCGTGGAGAAATGAAGACATGGACTTTAGGAAGACCATAGATTGTTGGGGCAGAAATATACAAAATAATGTGTTAGAGAGTTGGCTCAGTAATTAACAGTACTTTTGTTCTTACAGTGGACCCAAGCTCAATTTTCAGCACCTGCACTGCGACTCACAACCCATAATTCCAATTCTAGGGGATCCAATACCCCATTCTATGGATGTCTGAATAAAACCACAGTCTGGTATACTCTATTCAATAAAACAGATGTCATCAAAGTGACCATAACACATGACACAAAGCACAGCAGTTCAAAATGGCTGCTGTGTCAGGTGTAGCTCTCACAGCGTTACTCCACTCATGGTCATTCCTCTGGATAACTTCTAATTCATTTTGTCTGCTCTATGCTCTTACAGTCATCCATTATGTCCAATATGCCATCACTTCTGTCACATTTTTCTCAAGTAACTCTTGGTAGAGTTATTTCTTCTGTACACATTCCTAGAATAGTCCATATTCCTCTTTACCTCTATTTTTCCTGCTTTCAAGACTTCTTCCAATAAAACTTTTCTCTAGCTGGTCCACAGAGAGCTTGTGGTTTCTCACATTTACATTTTAATCCCAAATGCAATTTTTGTTTTGTTTTGAGACAGGTTTTCTCTATGTAGCCCTGGCTGTCTTCAAACTCAGAGATCTACCTGCACTATCCAATCCCAAATGTAATTTAATTTGTAACCTTTCAACATGTAAAGCTTCTTCCACCATTCCATTATAAAATTCCTGAAACAAAGGCCTATCATGTGGTTTCCTATTGCCAAGACGTAGAACAAGTCCAGAGACTGTGTTTTGGAACAGTCTGTTCTAATGTTTACACCTTGATGAGTGGGTTCTTAATTCAGGGATGATATGTTACCAACGTGACAACCTCAAAAATGTAAAGAACGTAAAGGTTTGGTTTGTTGTACATACTTAATATTAACACTCCCATGAATTTTCAATAAATATACAGACTAAACTTTGGTATTAGGCACAGGGAAGAGGAAAAGATTAAAAACACTAATTGCCAGGGTATTTTCAGGGAAAAAAAAACAACTAATTTTCTCTTTGCCCACTCTTGTCCTCAATAGGGATACTGTCTTTGTTTTGTTTTTTTATAGACAGCATTCATTATGTCATGCAGTCTAAGCTGACCGTTAATTCTCTGCCTTCTGGCTGCTGTAAGTACATACAGGTGTGCACCACAATGCTCAGAGGAAAATGCCTTTCTTTACATATTTTAAATGTTTCTTTACATGTTCATTGTAGAGATCAGACTTTATAAAATCTTGGCAGCAGTCACACTACATAAGAAATAATTAAACCAAATAATTTTCTTAGAGATTTAGTTGCTAACAGTGACTCCCTAAAGGAACTGATTCAGGTCAGGAGGCCAAGCTAAAACTATTAATACTTAAATGGCCCTTAACATATCACTTAATGCAATTCCCTGTTATCCCTCACTTTCTATTATTATAATAAAAATGAAAGTTCTAAATTTGGAGGTTACTGGGACTCTGAAATGAATTTTGTAGAAGTAGTAGAACCTTTAACCATGCATACTCTAGTTGCAGTTTGAAAATCTACTCTACTTGTAGTTTATAAATCCAAGATATTTTTTAATGAGATATGCTTCTAAGTTTACTATACCACTTCTGTAACCAAAAAATTTTATGTTCTACCCCTATAATTCAGAATTCAAGTTTGCTTCTGTGATGGTTAATGCTGATTGTCAACCTGATAGGATCTGGAATCATCTAGAAGGCAAAATTTGAGGCACTCCCATGAGAGATTAACTAGAATAGGTTATTTGAGGTAAAAAGATCCATCTGAAAAGTGGCTTGTGTTCTGAAACTCAGAAAAAGGAAAGGGGCAGCCATGCATGAGCATTCATTTTCCTCTGCTTCCTGGCTAGCTAGGCAGTAAGACCAGGGCTCTGGTATCAGGACATCCCTGCTGTGATGGGTTGTAACTTGGAGCTGTAAGCCAAAATAAATCCTATTGACAATAAGCTGCTTTTGCTGGGTATTTTATCACAACAACAGGAAGAGTAGCTGAGACAGCTTTCTTTTTCTTTTCCTCTTGGTTATCTGAATTGTCAAAAAGGAGTAGAAAAGTAGAAAAAAAATCTACTCAGTTTTACATGCAAAGTTGTTATAGCTTTACCCAAATAAATTTAATCTAGAAAACAAAGAAAGCTAGTTTTGTTCTTACCACCACTCAAATATTGTATCTTAAATAAAAATCATGTATCGAACTGTATTTCTATTCAAAGCTACCTAGTCTATTCAGCCATGTAATTTCCTGGCAAATAAGTGTATTTACAGAAAAAGGGCTTAAAATAGAGATACCCTAGAAGCAGCAACAATATAGCAACAACAACAACAACAACAACAGCAACAACAATAATAATAATAAACAATGAACCTCTGTGCTGAAGAACTATGTTAATAAATTATATCCTCATTAATCCTCTGGATAATTCTTCTAGTGGAAGTCACAATCTTTAATTTGCTATTGGGAAGGAAGAGTTATTGTCTACAGTCAGTGAGTTAGGTTTATTTCTCATAGCTCACCACTCGTACAGGTTCTGACAATTGATTCTTTTCTACCTGATCTAGAGTAAATAAATCTCTTTCTCACTGCCAGTAAAAGTCAAATGTCCCCAAGAGAAGCTGAACAATCTGATAATCTGATAACTGTCATAGGGTAACAAGGTACAAGGTTCTCAGAGAATGCATCATCAAGTATTTAGATATTCAAGTAAGATTAGAGTTTAAATTTTGTACTATCCATATAGAGGGTGAGCTCTACTCTTAAAAAAAATTCAATAGACATTTACCAAGCATGCCTCTTAAATAACTTTGCAAAAAAGAAAAGATGTCTGATAGATATCTAGTCTTACACAAGTATACCCCAAAGACACTACATGATCTGGCAAAGAAGATGAACATTTACATGTCTGAAACAAAGCAAGATATTGTTGATTCAGTAAGAAGGTGTCATAATTATTCTACATATGATAAAAGTACAAAGAAAAACCACCCTTTTTTTAGAATAATTCTTGGCTTTATTAGATATCCACTAAACATTTGCAGAGTGAATGGATAAAAGAACAGATCCCATCCTAGACATGGAGCATTTGCAAATGGACATTTTGGGTTTGAAAAGTTTAGGGAACAGGAATTATACTCATCTTTTTTTATTATTATACGTCATGGCTTCTCCACTTTTTAAAAAAATTTTATTAGATATTTTCTTATTTTACATTTCAAATGCTATCCCGAAAGTTCCCCATACCCTCCCCCCACCCTTTTCCCCTACCCACCCACTCCCACTTCTAGGCCCAGGTGTTCCCCTGTATTGGGGCATATAAAGTTTGCAATACCAAGGGGCCTCTTTTCCCGATGATGGCCGACTAGTACATCTTCTGCTATATATGCAGCTAGAGACGTGAGCTCTGGGGATTCTGGTTAGTTCATATTGTTGTTCCTCTTATATGACTGCAGTCCCCTTCAGTTCCTGAGGTTCTTTATCTAGCTTCTCCTTTGGGGGCCCTGTGTTCCATCATAAAAATGACTGTGAGCATCCACTTCTGTATTTGTCAGGCACTGGCATAGCCTCATACAAGACAGTTATATCAGGGTCCCTTCAGCAAACTCTTGCTGTCATATGCAATAGTGTCTGGGTTCGGTGACTGATTATGGTATGGATCCCCTGGTGGGGTAGTCTCTGGATAGTCCATCCTTTCGTCTTAGCTCCAAACTTTGTCTCTGTAATTCCTTTCATGGATATTTTGTTCCCTATTCTAAGGAGGAATGAAGTATCCACATGCAGGTCTTCCTTCTTGATTTTCTTGTGTTTTGCAAATTGTATCTTGGGTATTCTAACATTCTGTGCTAATATCCAGTTATCATTGTGTGCATATCTAGTGATTTCTTTTGTGATTGGGTTACCTCTCTCAGGATGATATCCTCCAGATACATCCATTTGCCCAAGAATTTCATAAATTCATTGTTTTTAATAGCTGAGTAGTACTCCATTGTGTAAATGTACCACATTTTCTGTATCCATTCCTCTGTTGAAGGACATCTAGGTTCTTTCCAGCTTCTGGCTATTATAAATAAGGCTGCTATGAACATAGTAGAACATGTGTCCTTATTACCAGTTGGAACATCTTCTGGGTATATGCCCTGGAGAGGTATTGTTGGATCTTCTGGTAGTACTATGTTCAATTTTCTGAGGAACCGCCAGACTGACTTACAGAGTGGTTGTACCAGGTTGCAATCCCACCAGCAATGGAGGAGTGTTCCTCTTTCTCCACATCCTCACCAGCATCTGCTGTCACCTGAATTTTTGATCTTAGCCCTTCTGACTGGAGTGAGGTGGAATCTCAAGGTTGTTTTGATTTGCATTTCCCTGATGATTAAGAGTGTTGAACATTTTTTCAGGTGCTTCTCAGCCCTTCGGTATTCCTCACTTGAGAATTCTTTGTTTAGCTCCATACCCCATTTTTTGATGGGGGTTATTTGAATTTCATGAGTCCAGCTTCTTGAGCTCTTTGTATATATTGGATATTAGAAAAACCACTCTTATGCAGATTTCTAACTGTACTTTACTAGCCAAGTCTCAAGCATTTCAGTCATCCATGAAAACATGCTTGCTCTTCATTCCTCTAAGTCATTACTTAGTATTCAAATGGATCAAGGATCTGAGATCGGAGGATCTGCCTAGTCTACCATGGGACTTGAAATCACAAACACCCTGTAGCTATGATATAGCCATGTTTCCTGAGTTGTTGCTGGCTATGTTTTCCCTTTAGAATTCTGTTATGGGCACTCAAAACAATGATGTCAGCTGGCATCCTTTTCCCTGGAGAATACCTTAGTTTCTTATTTTAAAATCAACCAGAGGAGCCGGGCGTGGTGGCGCACGCCTTTAATCCCAGCACTCCGGAGGCAGAGGCAGGCAGATTTCTGAGTTCAAGGCCAGCCTGGTCTACAAAGTGAGTTCCAGGACAGCCAGGACTACACAGAGAAACACTGTCTCAAAAAAACAAAATAAAATAAAAAAATAAAAAATAAAATCAACCAGAGTAACTTCAGGAATCCCGAGGAAGCCAGTGATTGAATCTAGATACCACAATTCACTTTTCCTGTGTAGATTTTCTATAAATAACAGGAAAGTAAGTGCTTTCTTGAGCTTTGTACAAGGAGATAAGAATGGATCAATTTGCATTCTTCTACATGATAATCGCCAGTTGTGCCAGCACCATTTGTTGAAAATGCTGTCTTATTTCCACTGGATAGTTTTAGCTCCCTTGTCAAAGATCACATGACCATAGGTGTGTGGATTCATTTCTGGATCTTCAATTCTATTCCATTGATCTACATGTCTGTCTCTGTACCAGTACCATACAGTTTTTATCATGATTGCTCTGTGGTACACCTTGAGGTAAGGCATGGTGATTCCACTAGAGGTTCTTTTATTGTTGAGAATAGTTTTTGCTATCCTAGGTTTTTTATTATTCCAGATGAATTTGCAAATTGCCCTTTCTAACTCAGTGGAGAATTGAGTAGGAATTTTGATGGGGATTGCATTGAATCTGTAGATTGCTTTCGGCAGGTAGCTGCATATGTAGCAGAAGATGGCCTAGTCGGCCATCATTGGGAGGAGAGGCCCCTTGGTATTGGAAACTTTATATGCCCCAATACAGGGAGACGCCAGGGCCAAGAAATGGGAGTGGGTGGGTAGGGAAGCAGGGCAGAGCATTTGAAATGTAAATTAAGAAAATATCTAATAAAAAATCAAAAAAGAAAGTGCTTTCTTTTCACT
The DNA here is from genome assembly GCA_902729485.2 of Mus minutoides. Taxonomy (NCBI): domain Eukaryota; kingdom Metazoa; phylum Chordata; class Mammalia; order Rodentia; family Muridae; genus Mus; species Mus minutoides. The sequence goes on from LR750385.1 coordinate 469,028, forward strand.
TAAAACAAAACAAACAAACAAACAAACAAACAAACAAACAAAAAAACCCAAAACCCCTAATGGAATAGAGTGGGAAGTTTGTGTGTGATATTGCACTAAATGTGCTTTTTCATCATGCTACTCATGGTCCACAGCCAATTTCAGAATGTAAAAGAATTAAATCACTCAGCAAACATAAAGCTTTGCTTGTGTGACTTCTTTTATAGAATAAAGCTGTACAACACTCTCTTTCATGGGCTCCCTGTTGCAGTCTGCTGCTTTCTGAAGCAAAGGTCAATGATATAAATGTGAGGGAGGAGCCTGCAAAAAGACTGTGCTTATCCACAGACGTGAAAGGAAATAACTGAAGATTCAGTTTCTCCTCTGTAGAGGAAGAACATAGCACTGCGGTATGAATAGAAATCAGAAATCTGTAAGATATGCTAGCAAGACATTTAAAGTAGAATTTGTTCCTCCACTGTCATTTCCTAGAGACTTGAATTTCTAGCAAATTTTGAACACTCTACAGAGAATAAGCTTGCTATATGTGCGAAATCTAAGCATATACCCCACATTTCTTAAACTATCCAAATGGGTTTTGAGATTTTCTCATAGTGCCAATGTTTACACAGTTTACCCAATCATTGGTGCAATAAACATTGTAAGGCTTTAATACTTAAAAAATATTTCTTTGGGAAGGGATAATAATCAGAATCCACATTATACATGAGTGATCAATTCAAAAAACAAAGTCAGTAAAAGTGTTACAGAAAGTTATTCTTCGAGCTGGTGCTAAAGCTCAATCTGGAGAGCATGCAAACATGTGCGAGGCCCTGCGGTTAATCGCTAGTCAAAAAGTGTGGTTATTTAAAGCAAATGTCTTCCAACATTAATTTAATTTAAAAGTTAAGAAAATCTTCAAAAGTCTGTCATCTCAAGATATGACACATATCTATGCAGAAATGTACTATCCAATCTTTTTTTCCTTTTAAAGGTTCTGCTCTGCTTCGGATGTGTGGATAGAGAACATTCAAAATTTCCATTATTTTATATTCCTATCGGTTAACTGGGAGAAGTGGAAGACAAGAAAGAAGATATCAGAGTTTATGGAAAAACAGCCCAAGGAGCCACACCTTGGTTCTCATCCAGCTTTGCTGGTGAGTTCTTGGCACAACGCATGTACTCTCCCAATACCCTGGCTATTCTTTATGCAGTGAAGATAACTACAACTTTTGTAGGGTTATTGTGAAAACTATAAATTGTATTCACAGCCTAAGCACAAACTTCAACTCAAATATGATAGCATCTGTGGCGTGGGGATAGTAATGATATTCTTTGATCATGCTTTCCCCCTAGGACTCACAAGGATAGGGTAGAATGCTCAGTATTTAAATACAGGGAAGTCTCAGTATTATTTACTTTTTAGATTCTATTTTTAAGATGTTCTTTTAAGAACTGGCATGAAATGTAAATAAAGAAAATATCCAATAAAAAAGAACTAGCATGAAATTAAAGGGTAACTACTTAAACTTTTCCCTAGTTTGTAGCAATAGGTAGCTAGGCAAAGAACATGTGAACACATGATACAGCTTCTGGAAAGAGAATTTTACAAGTGAGAAGGGAAAACTCTGGAAAGGCCTACATTATGCAAGATCAAAGCCAGCTAGACTACTTGTATCAACCAGCTAATGATTTATTTTTTTTTAAATATCAAATATCTTGGCACTTTTTTGTCATTAAAGCATTTGTCTATATGATTCTTAAGATTTGCAAACTTTATATGCCCCAGTAAAGGGGAACTTCAGGGCCAAGAAGTGGGAGTGGGAGGGTAGGGGAGCAGGGCAGGGGTTGGGGGTAGGGTTACAGGGAACTTTCGGAATAGCATTTGAAATGTAAATAAAGAAAATATCTAAAAAAAAAAAAGAGAAAATATCTGCAAACATTCAGATAAAATAAAGAATAAGTAATGAAAGGACACAAATGAATTCTTCTGTATGTCATGAAGTTAATTGACATTTAAAGTTTAGTCTCAATACATTTTTAAATATAAAAAAAAACAAAAAGATTTGCAGGATTTACATTACCTGTTCAGGTATACATTAAGATATACTGTCATTAACTTTAACTAAATATATATTAATTGATATATTTTTGGTCAGTAGGATCTGGAGGGACCTTTCAGTGGTTAAGAACACTTGCTGTTCGTGTAGGGGAACAGAGTTTGTTTCCCAGCATCTATATCAGGCAGTTTAAAAATATCTATAACACCAGTTTCAGGGGATTCAGTGCCCTCTCGGCCTTCATGGGAAGCCTTCAACACAGGTTCATGTATAACACACATGCACAAAATAAATACATGTTTTCGGTCACTAAAGAGCCTTACTCATTTTGCTTTCTCAGATATGTTACATGTTGGCACTTAGACATGGAGAACAAGAAACAAAAAAATCTATTAACTAAGTCTATCAATTTTCTTTTTCTTTTTCTTTCTTTTTTTGCTTTTACTTGGGAGAATAATTTAGTTTGGCAAGATACTGAAATTGCTAATTAAAATAGAGTCTGAAGAAAAAAACCCTGTTTATTTTAAGCTCTTTCAAATGATTAAATAATGTTTAATAGGTAGTAAGGAAGTTTAGCCACCAGAAAAGTTTTTACATAGGAACATAAAATAAAAAGTTACTGACAATTCTTCATTTTATGTTTGAGCTATGGTTTTTTAAACATGATGAAAAATACTGCTTCCTTTTTTATTACCAAAAATACTCAACAATTGGACATTTTGGCTAAGGACTGTCTGTTCCCTATCTTCTAGTCATAGAAAAGGCCATTATACAACGAGCAAAGCTCCTTTTTCTGGAGGAAAAAAAGGAAGGCTTTATTGTTGAAAACACTGGGCTAGTATGCCAAACATTCCTTGTATTTTTCGAGGACACATGGTACATAATACATTAGGAAAAAGTCAAATGCAGACAGAAATTCTTAATAATAAAGTGTATTGCCTAAGTACAAAAATATTTTTGATAACTAATCTTATCATTATCAAATTTAAAACCTTATTTGAAAAGTCAGAGGCAAACTAGAGGCAAAACACATAAAGTACCATATTCCCAGAGCTGTAACTTGGAAGCTTGGCTTAATTCTGATGGGAAAGTGATTTCTCATTCCCTTCCCCATCCCCCACCCCCTTTTTTTCTTCAACAGAAGAAACAGGCTTCTAAGAATTCTCAGCCCATTCAATTACTCCATTACTTGGACAGTGATTTCTTTATTTTTTTGAGTCACGGTCTTATTATGTAGAGGCAATTGACCTTGAACTTACACTGCAAACTAGGCTGGCCCTGAATTCACAGAGATCCCTCTGCCTCTGCCTCCCAAGTGATAGAATGAAACGTGTGCTACCATGCTTGGATTGTTTTCAACCTTTTAACTGCTGTGCACTGCATTCTGTGAAACTCTTATATATCTATTGTGCCCCTGAGTATAATTTTCCCTAAGGAATGTACCAAGGGCTAAATTCCTAGGTAACCAGCTTCGCCAGGGAGTGCGTGTTTTGCAATGGAGGAAGGTGCTCTGAGCTTTACCAACACTTGGAATTCTTGTGATTACTAAAGTGATGAAGTACACCTTCATAATTGCAGGTCATGTGACTTTGCTCTTCTGTAAAGGGTCTCCCAAGTATTTTTCACATTTATTTCTAGAAACTCTTGAAATGTTTCTGGGAAAGCAGTCCTGCCATGTTCAAATATGTAATTGTCCTTTCCCAGTATGTGGTTTTTCTTTACCTTTTTATAAGATCTTTTCATAAACAGAAGTCTCTACTTATAATAGTCAAATTGTTCAGAATTTTCATTTTAATATTTTGAAGAACTGTTTAGTAAAATTAAGAACATAAACACTACAAAAAATGCCTCATGCATTTTTAAAATAACTAATGGGGCTGGTGAGATGGCTTAGCAGTTACAAACACTGGCTGCTCTTCTAGGGAATCCAAGTTCTTTTTTTTAATATTAGATATTTTCTTTATTTACATTAAAAATGTTATCCCCTTTCCTGGTTTCCCCTCCGAAAAACCCCTATCACACAGCCCCTCCCCCTGCTCACCAACCCACCCACTTCCTGGCCCTGGCATTTCCACACACTGGGGCATACAGCCTTCACAGGACCAAGGGCCTCTCCTCCGATTTATGACCGACTTGGCCATCCTCTGCTACATATGCAGCTAGAGCCATGAGTCCCTCCATGTGTATTTTTTGGTTGGTGGTTTAATCCCTGGGAGCTCTGGGGGTTCTGGTTAGTTCATATTGCTGTTCTTCCTATGGGGCTGCTCCTTGGGTACTTTCTCTTGCTCCTTCATTGGGGATCCCGTGCTCAGTCCAATGGTTGGCTGTGTGCATCCACTTCTGTATTTGTCAGGCACTGGTAGAGCCTCTCAGAAGACAGCTATATCAGGCTCCTGTCAGCAAGCACTTGTAGGCATCCACAATAGGGTCTGGGTTTGGTGATTGTATATAGCACAGATCCCCAGGTGGGGCAGTCTCTGGATGGTCATTCTTTCAGTCTCTGCTCCACACTTTGTAACTTCTTTCTTGGGTATTTCGTTCCCCCTTCTAAGAAGGATCAAAGTTCTATTCTCAGCACTTGTATGGTGGGTCCCAAATCTCCTGTAAGTCCAGTTCCAGGGGATTAGATGCTCCCACTTCTGTCCTTGAGAACACTGAATTCAAGTGGTGCACATCTATCTATCTATCTATCTATCTATCTATCTATCTATCTATCTATCTATCTATCTATCTATCTAATCTATCTATGTATGTATCAGGAAAACTATCTATCTATCTATCTATCTATCTATCTATCTATCTATCTACAAGGAAAACATCTATCTATCTCTCTATCTATACACCCATACACATAAAAAATTGGTTAAAAAAACTGAAAGAATTTTGAAAAAATTTACCATAAAGGAATGGATAAATATTTGAGGAGACAGATATATTTAACCAGATTTAAACAAAAATCAAAGTGAACATGGACTAATGTATTGCATGTATTACATTAATGTACAATTTTTATATTTTATGAATCAATGAAAAATAAATATAAAAATAACAAAAACTCTGGAATTAGAATGCTCAAATTCAAATCCTCATTTTCTCACCAGCCATAACTCCATGTAAACTATATTTGAAAGATTTTTTTTTTTATGAGGCTGGAGAGATGGTTCAGCAGTCATCAAAGAAGTACTTCTTGCTGCTCTTACAGGGGAGCTGGATTAAATTTCCAACACCCACTGGTTCATAAACATGCTTTTACTCCAGTTCCAGAAGATCCAACATTGTCTTCTGAACTCTACGGATTCTATACACACATAAACCCAAACAAATTGAAGATTTTAATTTTTAATTCATGTGTATACATGTGTATGGGTACCCACAAAATTCACAAGATGGTTTTGGGGTCCCCTGGGGCTGCGATTATATGCAGCTCAATCATTGGTGTTGGGACCTAAATTCAAGTCCTCTGGAAGGACAGTGTGGTGGTTTCAATGAGAACGGTCCCTATAGGCTCATATATTTGAATGCTTGGTCACTAGGGAGAAGCACTATTTGAAAAGATTAAGAGGTATGGCTTTGTCAGAGCAAGTGTGTCAGTGTGGGTGGGCTTTGAGAGCTCAAAAGGCCAAGCAAGCCCAGCACAGAGGCTCTCTCTCTTCCTGCTGTTGGTGGATCCTGATGTAGAACTCTCAGCTATTTCTCTAGCACTGTGTTTGCGTGTGTACTGCAATGCTTCCTGCCATGAGATAATCAACTTATACCTTTGAAACTGTAAGCAAGATCCAATTAAAGGTTTTCCTTTATNTTTTTTTTTAATTAGAGAAATTCTTCATTTACATTTCAAGTGTTATCCTAAAAGTCCCCGATACCCACCCCCGCCCTGCTCCCCTACCCTCCTCCTCCCACAATTTGGCCCTGGCATTTCCCTGTACTGGGGCATATAAACATTGCTAGACCAGGGGCCTTTCCTCCCGAATAATGGTCAACTAGGCCATCTTCTAATACATATGCAGCTAGAGACATGAGCTCTGGGGGTTCTGATTAGTTCATATTGTTGTTCCATCTATAGGGTCGCAAACCCCTACAGCTCTTGGGTACTCTCTAGCTCCTACTTTGGGGACCCTGTGTTCTGCCCTATAGATGGTTGTGAGCATCCACTTCTGTATTTGTCAGGGACTGTCAAAGCCTGCCAGGAGACAGCTATATCAGGGTTCCTTCAGCAATATCCTGATGGTGTGTGCAGTAGTGTCTGCATTTGGTGGCTGATTATGTGATGGACCACCTGGGTGGGGCATTCTCTGGATGGTCCATCCTTTCATTTAGCTCCAAACTTTGTCTCTGCACCTCCTTCCATGCATATTTTAATCCCCATTATGGGGAGGAATGAAGTATCCACGCATTGGTCTTTCTTGATTTTCTTGTGTTTTGGAGATTGTATCTTGGGTGTTCTAGGTTTTGGTGCTAATAACCGCTTATCAGTGAGTGCATGTTAAGTGATTTCTTCTGTGATTGGGTTACCTCACTCAGGATGATATCCTCCAGATACATCCATTTACTCAAGAATTTCATAAATTCATTGTTTTTAATAGCTGAGTAGTACTCCATTGTGTAAATGTACCACATTTTCTGTATCCATTCCTCTATTGAGGGACATCTGGGTTCTTTCCAGCTTCTGGCTATTATAAATAAGGCTGCTATGAACATAGTGGAGTATGTGTCCTTGTTACCAGTTGGAATATCTTCTGGGTATATGCCCAGTAGAGGTATTGCTGGATCTTCCAGTAGTACTATGTCCAGTTTTCTGAGAAACCGCCAGACTGATTTCCAGAGTGGTTGTACCAGCTTGCAATCCCACCAGCAATGAAGGAGTGTTCCTCTTTCTCCACATTCTCGCCAGCATCTGCTGTCACCTGAATTTTTGATCTTAGCCATTCTGACTGGTGTGAGGTGGAATCTCAGGGTTGTTTTGATTTGCATTTCTCTGATGATTAAGGATTTTGAACATTTTTAAAGGTGCTTCTCAGCCCTTTGGCATTGTTCCATTGAGAATTTTTTGTTTAGCTCTGTACCCCATTTTTTAATGGGGTTATTTGAATTTCTGGTGTTCAGCTTCTTGAGCTCTTTGTAAATATTGGATATTAGCCTCCTATCAGATTTAGGATTGGTAATAATTCTTTCCCAACCCGTTGGTGGCCTTTTTGTCTTATTGACAGTATCTTTTGCTTTACAGAAGCTTTGCAATTTTATAAGGTCCCATTTGTCGATTTGTGATCTTATAGCACAGGCCAGTTAAAGCAATCTGTCCTTCAAGGTCATTAAGATGCTTTCGTACACCTTTATGCTTTCACATTTATGTCTTTAATCCACCTGACACTTACTTTTGTGTATGTTAAAAACCACCGGTCTATCTACTCTCTTCCACATAGTATCAGTTAACCAAAGCTCTAGTAAGATTCACTGAGAAGTAAACCCCTTTGCCTCCACACCTGAGGACCTCCTCAGTCACATGTTGATTTCTTTGTGTACTTCTGTTTTGCGGCTCAGACTGTTTTATCTATATACCTGTCTCTAAGCCAGGGCCATACTGTTATATTTCTCACCACTGATCTTATAGGATTTTGAACGTATAACTGCACTCTGAAAATATCTGAAATATACTTTCTGAACACCCCACTTTCCTAATGCCTGCTTCTAATTTTCCACCACTGTAGCCACAACGACACTATACTGCTCAGATATACCTAAGCATCAAAGGCACTGGCAATACTCTTCCACAAGAGATCCACAGGACATACCCCAAATTTATTCTGTTCCTTATTCAAATGCTATATTCTCCATAGGGACTTACCTCACTACACTAAAAATTCTAATTTTTCAAACCACTTTCCATAAATACCTATTTTCTTTTCTTGATTGTTACCTTGTTCACTTACTTCCCTCCTCAATGAAGTCACTTTTGTGATGTCAAGCAGTTCTCTGTGCTTTCTTCCTCGTATTTCCAGTGCACATCTTGGTATGTAGCACCAGTTGGGTATGCAAATTTCATTTGGCTCCAAAATTTTTGTAATTTCTTCATTAACTCATGATATCCTCTAAATTCTTTCATGGAAAGAATTATATCTACTTCTTGTTTTTTTCATTTCAAGTGATTCTCAATATATACTCTCACTACTTCATTTTGCCATCTTTGAAATACTCATTTTCATTGTGGTCCAAAATTGATTTCTAAATTTATCTCTCTAATCACCAGCCCCTACACCAATAAATCATGCTCACCAACACCCAACCAAACACTTATATGATATACCCACACTGCCATATATAATCTTGCCATTCTATTTCAGTGCACAGTAGAAAGAGCCTCAGGGCCAAAGAGAACTGAGTTCAACTAATTTTTATAACTGTAAGATTTAATTTATAAAGTTCAAAAGCAGTTGTCTCACATGTAAATCCTTGTGTTTCTTTCCCCCAGCTCAAATATAAATTCTATTTATTATTTACTCCATGTGGCTAAATAACTTACCTTCCAAGAGAATGATTTGAGTTGTCCGAAGTCAGAGAATGTAAAGTATCAAACAGAGGTTCAACCACATTCACTAACATTAATCTCCTTGTTCCTCCTGATGCCTTTCCTAGATTATGCTGATTCTTTGAGCAAATAGGTCAGGAAAGGAAAGTAATGTATTTCTGTCAAATAGTTGTCGTGCCTGTTTTGTTGTACATCCTATTCATTTTATGATTTGTTTAAAAATTACTTCAAAGTTAAAAAGTGAAAATGAATAAAATGGTCATAGTATGTGTTATCCTGGAATTACACCCAGGATAAAGGGGCTTGACACTGACATCAGAAGTATCTTTTCATTATAGTTTTTGACAACATGGAAATTATGTGTTTGCCCTCTCTGTATAGTAATTATAAAATTTAACCCTGTTGTATCTTTGTGAATCTATTCAATATTATGAAACATCTCTACTGAAAAGTATATTTACTCATCAACACAACTCTTGTGTTTTTCTCTTTGCTGAGAACTATTGGTCTAGAGAACAAAGACACATGCTAACCCAGTATTAAGTGTCATGAAGCTCTTTAGGGTTTTGTTAGTTTTTTTTTCTTTTTTAGGTTTTTGTAACTTGTATTTTTGTTGTTCTTCCTTGAGAGTGGGGCTCGCTATTTAGCCCAGGCTACCCTAGAACTTGTGGTGTCTTCCTGCATCAGCAACCTGTGTGCCACCATAGCTAGGCAAACTTCATGAGAGTTTAGAGTAGTAAAAGAACATGCACTCTTAGAGTCCATCAGAATGATTCTTTTCATTCTAGTAGTTAATAAACACCCATGCTTGGGTTTATATAACCTTTCAATTGTTATTTATTATCTGTAATTTGCTGTATAATTACACGTACCTATTTCTTGGAGTTGCTATTATATCAAATTAGGAGTATACTATTAACTGTAAGCTACTTTGGAGATAAATTAACATTCTTACAAATGTTACTGAATTTACCATGATAAGTGGAAACTTTAAAAACCAATGGAAAAGTGAAGCACTGCATTATTGATGGCAATGAATCCTAATACAGCTATGAAAAAAGAGGGCAGAAGTTCCTCAGAATATTTCTTATAAAGCAACTATACAACCCAGTTACCCCACTATGGGATTCATAACTAAAAGAAATGAAATCAATGTGCTGAAGAGGCATCTACATTCGCAAGTTTATTGTGGCACCATTCACAAGAGTCAAAAAATGCAAAAAACCCAACTGTCATAATAGAAAGACAATACTGTATGATCTCATTCATATGTAGAATAAAATTTGATCTCACTGAAGTTGAAAATAGAATGGTAGTTTTTCAGAGTTCTGGAAGAGTAGAAGGTCAAGAAGATGAGGATAACAGATGAATGGGTGGGTGAGAACTCGAAGTAAGAATTTCTGGTGGGCCACTGCACTGTAAGGTAACTACAGTTATCAAGAATGTGCTCTAAAAAGGTTTTTGAATTTTTTTTTACCACAAAGAAATGACAAATATTGAGGACAAACATATATGTTCAATGTGAATAGAACAATATATACATGTAATTTATAACTTTTGTTTTTATATACGAGTAAGAATGTAACAAAGTAAATAATTGTCAAAGTGCATTGTATCATATCAGAGAACTACTGAGCAACTTTTAATTTTTGACCCAACTATACACGTTGAAGGCCACAGTAATACTGCTGATGGACTTTAAGCTTTTCTTTTAGGAAATCTGAAGAAATGTCATATCCAAATCCTTCTGCTTGGCAAATTTAGGCATTTGGAGTGGAAATTACATTCTGGTAGAACAAAAAGCTCTGCAGGCAAGTATTTCTGCCTAGTAGGACACATTTTTTTTCTATGTATGATGGAAAAAAAAATCAGAGATGGAAAATGTCATGCTGCTTTCAGACACAGGGGAAGACAAAGCTTTCTCTGTAGCAACAAAAGTCCTTTTTCAAACTAATTCTATTAGCATAGTTTTAGAAAGTCTTCTTTTAAAATCTCAAGGAAGGACATGAAATCAGGCTGTCAGCTTCTTACCACAACATCATATATCTAAACCTGTAAGTGTTCATGCACCAAAGTATTTATGCAAAGTGTTTATGTTTGCATGCACGTGTATGCAAGTGTTCATGTTTCTCCTTAACCAACGAAATATCACTAGGACCAACTCTCATCGCAAGACAGCAGTACTATCCATATTACCTTTTTGGCTATTCCCAATAATGATTTTATTGACTTTTAATCATATTAAGGAAGAGTCTTTAAAGTATAAAAAGCTCTCATGGGGCTTTCATCCAACTTCACCTAATGTTTAACTTATATAAGCACAGAACATTTATAAAAACTAAGAAGTTAATATATATTGCTGTAATAGCTATTCTTGTTTGTCAACCTGTATACATCAAGAATTAATTAAAACTCATGCAGCTGGGTATACCTATGAGGGATTTTTTTCTTAACTAAACCATTTGAAGTAGGAAGATTCGCTTTTATCTGGATCTTGTTAGGTGAGGGTACACCTTTAATGTGAGTCATACCTTTATGGTGGCATCTTCTGTAAAGGACATAGAAGAAGGAAGCTTTCTCTTTGCCTGCTTGCCCTTGTTTTTGCTAGCAACTCTGTTCCTGTACTATTTGTCATAGTTAAGGTTATTACTGCTATGGTATAACACCATAACCAAAGCAAGTTGGGGAAGAAAGGGTTTGTTTGGCTCCATATCATTCATTCATATATATATATCATTGAAGAAAGTCAGGACAGGAACTCAAATAGAGCAGGAGCTAATGCAGAAGCCATGAAGGGGTGCTGCTTACTGGCTTCTTCCACATGACCTTTTCATCCTTCCTTTTTACAGAACCCACAACTACCTGCCCAGGAGTTGTCCCATCTACAAAGGACAGCCCCTTCCCCCATCAAACACTAATTAAGAAAATGCCCCCATAGGCTTGCCTATAGCTTGATTTTATGGATGTATTTTCTCAGTTTAGGTTCCCTCTTTTCCAGTGATTCTGGCTTGGGCTAAGTTGATCAAAACTAGTCAGCACACTACTTAGGATTATAGTGAATACTAAAGATCAGCTGAGATATCTTGCCTTATGCACTGGAAAAACTACTGGATTGTTGGAACTTCCATCAGTAGATGGCCATTGTTGGATTGGTGGACCACAGTCAGTAAACTACTCTAATAAATCCCTTTTAAATGTATATATTCTGTAAGTTCTGTTCCTCTAGACCATCCTGACTAATATCACTGCTGTGAACTACATACTTCTCTTAAATTTTCATAAACTTTCCAATTATATCCTTCTGTTACAGGTTCTATTGGGCTATTGGCTAGCATTTACTAGTCACAACTCCAAGGGTCTCTTCAATTTTGTAACTTCAAGGTCCTTCCTTTTCAATTATGAACTTGAAACTTTTGAATAGCTTTGTTTAGAAATTCTGTACCAGATTTTGTATTTCTGGATTATGGTTGCTCAAATAGTAATGGTTATAGAAATATTTATCATGTAAAACAGTCTTCTGGTTCTAGGTATTTTAGAAGGGTTGGATGGCATGTATAATAGCATGAAGGTAGTATTTTCCAAGTTATGTGGTATTCTCTCATCTTAAAAAGAAGTCAGATACAGATTAAATATACTATATGTTTATAAGTCTTTAGCCTTTAAAAGTATAATAAAATTGCCTATGAGAAAGATATTTACCTAGAAATTTGTCTTTTAGTTTCTTTCTTCTTAAGCAAGAGAAACTGGTATTTGTTTTGCCATTTAAATAGAACTTGAAAATAACCTTGACAGTAACCTGCCTAAACTGAAGAGTTTAAAGTAGGTTTCCCTTGGTGATGTGAATGAGGACTGAACTTGTTCCACTATTAGGAAAGATGGTTTTAACAAAACCCTTTGCAGTTTGAATGCCAATGAAAGGTTCCTCACCCTTAGGGAAAGAATATTATTTCAGGTTTGCTATCGAAGATTCTAAAAAATGTTATTGGCTCTGCCATGCAACAAAGGGATGTTGCATCACGTGTAAACTAAAGAAGCTCATTGTTAAGATCTGTAACTTAGGAAGTTAAGTTTAGAGCATCCTTATGAGAACTTGGCACTGAGGGATTAAATTCATTGTCCCTCAAATCAAAATAATAATAATAATAATAATAATAATAATAATAATAATAATAACAAGAACAACAACAGGAAAACCACCGCTACTTGTAAGGATAGGGACAGATGGTCAGGTACTAGCAAAGCAGTGAGTACACATAAGGCATCCAGATGTTTAGGTACCAGACTGTCACATATCAGGAGAAGTCGGCATCAGTGAACTGATAGAATCATTCCCTTTATACTTACTGTCATGGAAGAACTGATCCCAGAGTTGTTAAAAAATGAGTGACCTCAAAAGGAGGGCACTGCACTTTCTGCTACTGCATATGAAGGTCAGAGTAATTAAGTAGAAATATATTTTTTTGAAATTTTATGAAAACTGTTAACTACACAAGCTTTTGACTTCCCCTCATCTATTATTTTTGTACACCAAGGGCCTCTCTTTACAATGAATAACAACTCTTAATACTCTTAAAAGGTGAAGGGCTCTTGGATTTATACTCGGCAGCACAAAATGAACATAGGTATGGAGGCTTTGTTTGATACTCAAAAGCAAGACTTGGGGAGATTAAAACCCCATGGGGTGTATTCATTCAACTCTTAAAGCTTGCAAAAAAAAAAAAAAAGAATAGAAAGAACACACACAGAGTGTAAATCTGAGAAGGAGGCTGGAACTGATGTACATTTCTATAAATTCAGTTTAGGAACATGAACTACCCTCACATTTGTTTGAATTAACACAAAGCATTAATTCCTAGAGATTATGCACAGAAGCATGGCTATTACAGCACTTCATTCTTTATTATTTATTTTCCTACTTTTCTCTCATTCCTGTTGTATTACCCATATTATGATCCATACTAACTCTCACTCTGCCTTTAACAACTCACTATCATATATACCCACATTGGATATTGCTACAATACAGTTCTGATCTTACTCCTGCTGTTGAGGATAGCTTGCTAAGGAGCTGGTGAGAAGGCTCACCAGTTACAAGCACTTACTGTTCTTCTAGGGGACTCATGTTTAGTTTCCAGCATCATTGAAGGCCAGCTCACAAGCACCTGTAACTTCAACTCCAGGGAATCCAATCCCTTTCTCTGGCCTCTATGAACACTGTACTCTAGTGTTCACACTACATAGATACATACCATATAATTAAAATGATAAATCTTTAAAAAGATATGTAGTGAGTAAATTTCAAATACAGAAGTGGATGCTCACAGTCATCTATAGGATGTAACACAGGGCCCCCAATAGAGGAGCTAGAGAAAGTACCCAAGGAGCCGAAGGGGTCTGCAGCCCTATAGGTGGAACAACAATATTGTCTNCTTGGCTTGCTCAGCCTGCTCTCTTATAGAACCCAAGACTGCCAGCCCAGAGATGGTCCCACCCACAAGGGGCCCTTGATCACTAATTGAGAAAATGCCTCACAGCTAGATCTCATGGAGGCATTTCCCCAACTGAAACTCCTTTTTCTGTGATAATTCCAGCTGTGTCAAGTTGACACAAACCTAGCCAGTACAAATATGAACTGACCAGTATCCCCAGAGCTCGTGTCTCTAGCTGCATATGTAGCAGAAGATGGCCTAGTTGGCCATCATTGGGAAGAGAGGTCCCTTGGTCTTGCAAACTTTATATGCCCCAGTACAGGGGAATGCCAGGGCCAAGAAGTGGGAGTGAGTAGATAGGTGAGCAGGGTAGGGGGAGGGTATAGGGAACTTTCGGGATAGCATTTAAAATGTAAATAAAGAAAATATCTAATAAAAAAAGATATGTAGTGAGTAAATTTCAAATTATATGGCTTTTAATGTTCTCTATGACTTGACCCCTTTAAAAAGATATGTAGTGAGTAAATTTCAAATTATATGGCTTCTAATGTTCTCTATGACTTGACCCCAGGTGGACTTACCAGATTCATCTCTTAACCCTGTTCCTTTTTTATTTCACATCTATACTGAGTGCATTTCTGAGTCATTAATCCTCTTTACTCTCCCAAAAGGGCCTTTTATACTTTATTTTACCCTGTATGTCTAAATCCTTTCTTTTCTTTAAAACAGACCAAATGTTACTACATTGGTGAATTCAGTTCTGGCTTTCACTGGTTTCCGCTATAATACTGATCTTTCCCAGCTTCTCATTTTAGTGTGGAACTTGATTTTACCATTAGCATATAGATGGACCAGACTATTAGAAGCAATATAAGTGAGCATTTAATATTACTACTAATTAAACATTAAAATATGGCTTTCAGTCCTAAAGTGACTTAAAGCTAAACAATAGGAGTCTATGATAAAATTTAGAAACAGTGACATGTTTGTGCAACAACAATATCATCTCACTGTGACTCCTTGTTACAAAGGTCAAGAGTTGCTGGAAAGAGGGTTTTTTTCCATTCATTTGCTTACAGTTGCTATCTAGTTAATAATTAGATGACTAGGAGGGCAAATTGTGCCTGATACGAAATGGAATCTTTAAATACAAAACAGATAACACTTTCCAGATGACTTTAGATATGCCTTACTCCCATAAAAATGTCAGTATTCTCAGAGCCTATTTTTGAATGAGACTATCTCTGACCACTTGAGAGTCACAGATTTTTATTCCAACTTCTCTTTCCATAAGCAATTTGGCATAATGACCTTAATCTACCTTTAAGATATAAACTATCTAGCAAAGGATAAATCCTTTTTGGAATGAACACACCATGATTAAGGGATACAGGCTGAGTTACATACCTACTTTTATTTTCATACCACTATGATTATCTTTAAAAATTCCACTTCCAAGAAAAGTTATATTGAAGGATTAAAAAAAACTTTAAACTTGAGGTTGGTGACTTGCAGGAATAATAATTGGTATAAAGAATAAAATTATAAAGTGATGTCCTTTTTTCTATAAAAACCCATAAACTATAGTATTTTCAGTACATAGTTATTTGCAGAAGACCTGAATTCAGTTCTGAGTATCCATATTACAGTATGTGGCTGTTAGTCCAACTCTAGAAGATCTAATACCCTCTTCTGAATTCCATAAGCACTTGTACTCACATGAACACACACAGACACACAGACACACAGACACACACAGACACACACACACATACACACACAATTTAAGATAAATCTTTTTAAAATAACAAAATATTTCTTGAGCTTGTTAGAGAACGTGTCAGAATGTATCAACAAGACAGCTCTACCAGTCATTTCATATCTATATGATTAAAAACAAACAGTATCACTACTTTCCTCCAACTTTCACCACTATTGTTTCATCTGGTTAATGGAGTATTTCTTTTCTTCCACTTCTATGATCAAGCCAGCAAGGCATCCAGTTGTCATCTCTCTCCCATTTACTTCATACGTTTAAGGAAACCATTTAACCCTTAACCTGGTTCCCTTTACTGTGCTTTGCATATGGCCTTCTCTTCCCTTGATTAAATTGTTAAATAGTTTTCATACTGGTCTCTTTGCCTGAGCATACTCTTTCTGGTCACCAGACAGATGATTTTTCTGATATCACCTCCTAGTCAAGCATATTAACGGTGAATTCGGTGGCACAGTAGCCCCTTTATGGTCTGTCTGGCTGTTTATTCTTCACTCATCTATTCTGTTCACTCACAAAATGCTTACTGAATTTCTCCTAAGCCAAACTTTTGAGATACAACACAAAATAAACAGACAAGAGTCCTATTTACTACTCTCTTTTAATCCTTCCTCACTGCCATTACTAATCTTTGCCTTCTAGAAACAGTGAACCTTTCTTTTCATACAAATTTCTACTCACTTTAAAAATTCCATCTCAAATGTAAATACCTTCCTAAGACCTTCCTAAAATAACTTGTATACTTTATAAGCTGTAACATTTGGTTTTCACAGGTATTATTCTAACCTGTGAGTTTCTTGAGAACAGGGATAATATCTTTTGACATGGGTGGCAAATACAATGCCTGAATTACATGAAAAATGAGTGGTTGAAATGACAAAGCTTCTCACATTACTGTTTCTAGCAATCAAATAGCTTTCTTTTTAAATCTTTGAAAGCTGCATTCACAAAGCACGATTTTATACTAGCTACTGCTCCTAAACACTACACGAAAAAATAATTTTTAGTGTCCTATATAGACAAAGGTTTTGGGAGAGTCTGTTATTTTTTTATTGAAAATTAATTTTGACCTTCATTTATGACATAATTATAATTTACCTTCTGATCTGGAACATCTTCCAATAGTTGAAAAAGCAAAGTAATATATATTCTAAGACACACTCTATAGCACCAAAAATGGATTTTCAGGAGAGGAATATTATATTATCATAGAAATTACCTCACTAAGATAATAAAAAATACAGAATCATGATTCTAATTTGGTATGACTATTTTGATACTTCTTATGAAAGCATTAAAGTTAGCTATGACAATATCTTAAGAAATATATATGATGACATTCAGGACATTACTAGCAGACTTCTTTTTTGGATAAAACATTGTGTTTTTAATTAATGAAATATCAAAATTTGAATCAGGAAAACACTAGGAATGTGACCCAAAAGTAAAAACATAAAAAACTTCAGATGATGCAGACCAACTTTTTCCAGTTAAACACACTAGAACACAAATAGTAACACAAGGGTGTGACCTTCTATCAGTACATAGAGAACTTTGTGTTTGCATACAAAGACATTGCTCAACCCACATCTGGCTCCTAGAGCCAAAATCTACCCTCACTGGAGCAACTCCCACTAAAACATATGGACAGAGAGAATGGGAAAATGAATTTTTAAAGTCAGTTGTTTGTTCCATAGACCTTCAATGTGTGAGTCAGGATAGAACTCTTATTTCTATTCATTTTTAATGAGAACAGGGAGATCCAAGACAAAATATTTTAGCTGGCTTTAAGAGAAGAGACATCTCATCTTCTTGCATTATTTTAGAAAATTCTCTAGAATTCTGGGTCTCCCTCCCTACATGAGGTCTTATTTTTCTACTTCCCTAAATCATACCCCAAAAGACACATAGCAGTGCCTTTGGTAGCTAAAATGTTCTGCTTACAAACCAGGCATGTGTTTAGACACTTGTTTGTGATATTGCCTAGTAGTCGATGCCTTTAGTCTTACACAGATTATACATTTCCTGATAAGAGAAAAAAAGTCCTTTTTCTTTTACTCCAAGGTGCTAATGTAACAAGAAAGCAATTAAACATCACATAAGACATCTATTAACAGGGCTTATCTTTAACTCCTAAACCTACTAACAACACACTGGGATTAGCTCTGATTTAGCATGAATTATCTCACCAGGGTCAAGATCTGATTATCAGAAGACAACTGGAAGAAATTCTTTAACAATGCAAGTACTCTGACTGTATTAGTCAAACATCAGATCTAAAAAAACACAACACCCACTCTCTTGGTTCAGCACTTGATTTTCTGAGAAAAGATGTATCATCACAGTAGACAGGAATATGTACTTTGGTTCTAGAACACAGGTATTCTAGCAGAAACTTTCTATCTTACCAATTACTACCCATGTAAATGTTCAAACCTGCAGTGTAATAAGAACAGCGATGTTACTGTCTACTTCATAGCATCCTGTTGTTTTAAAATGGTAGGTGTGTTGGGCTGAGGATCTAACTGTGAAAAGTACCTGTATAGTATGCACAAGATCCTGAATTCAGTTACCAGTACCACAATAAAAGAAAGAATATAACTTGTATGGCTATGTATATGGGGCATGGTAAGGAAGTACTTCATGGAGCCAGTGAGAGGGGCACACAATTTTAATCCCACCACTTGAGAAGCAGAGGCAGAAGTGGCAGATATAGAGATAGCAAAGTTTGAGGATAGCCTGTTTTAAGAGTTCTAAGCCAGCCAGGGCTACATAGTGAAACCCTTTCTCAAAAAAAAAAAAAAAAAAAAAAAAAAAAAAGAAGAAGAAGGTACTATAGTCTCAATATCATAAGAGACTATTAATCTTTTCATTATAGGTGATATATGGCATGGTGTTAAATCCAGGGCTTGGACTTGGAAAGCCTAATTTGGAATTCTTTTGCTGCCACTTTATATTTTTGTGACTTACTAATCTATAAAGAGTTGCTATGAAGATTAAGAAAAACTTTGAGGTTACTAAAAATCATAAACATTCACATTGTTTCATTTCAAATTATAAACTTCTCAGTCAAATTCTTTTCTATATTTTAATATAAGTGCATTATGTAATATTGTACAATAACACAATATGATTTATAAAGCATCTAAAATATCTATTGGTAAAATCTAAATCACTTTACCAGTTTGTTTTGTTTTTTGTTTTTCATGTTAGGGTTTCTCTGCATCACCCTGGCTGTCCTGGAATTCACTATGTAGAGCAAGCTGGCCTCAAATCTGGAGATCTGCCTGCCTCTGTCTCCCAGGTACTGGGATTAAAAGCATGTGCTATTACCACCCACTTAGTTTAAAGCATGTTTTTTTAACCAAGGAGCTATAAAAGTTCCTTTAAAATATCCCATCACAAGGAGTGGGAGATAAATATAATAAAATATATTGTATGCATGTACAAAAAAAGAACGAAGACCAAAGTGTGGACACTTCATCCCCTCTTAGAAATAGGAACAAAACACACATGGAAGGAGTTACAGAGATCAAGTGTGGAGCTGAGACCAAAGGATGGACCAACTAGAGACTGCTGCAGCTGGGGATCCATCCCATAATCAGCCACCAAATGCAGACACTATTGCATACGCCAGCAAGATTTTGCTGAAAGGGCCCTGATATAGCTGTTTCGTGTGAGGCTATGCCAGTGCCTGGCAAACACAGAAGTGGATGCTCACAGTCAGCCATTGGATGGAACACAGGGCCCCCAATGGAGGAGCTAGAAAAAGTACACAAGTTGCTGAAGGAGTCTGCAACCCTATAGGTGGAACAACAATATGAACTAATCAGTACCCTCAGAGCTCGCGTCTCTAGCTGCATATGTAGCAGAAGATGGCCTAGTTGGCCATCATTGGGAAGAGAGGCCCCTTGGTCTTGCAAACTTTATATGCCCCAGTACAGGGGAATGCCAGGGCCAAGTGAGTAGGGGAGCAGGGCGGGGTGTGTGGGAGGGTATAGGGGACTTTCGGGATAGCATTTGAAATGTAAATGAAGAAAATATCTAATAAAAAATCAGAAATTAAAATATTTTAAAATTAAAATATTTTTTAAAATCTCACTTAATTCAACAATATGTCTTTGAAATAAAAACATCTTCACTTCTTGATTTGTGTGTGCCATACCCATTTGTAACATACATAACATTTATAACATATATAACCACTCATTTAGCTTCTATAGCAACCTTGAGAAAAAACTGAGTCACTAAAATTGGAGTATTTGCCAATAGCACAGTGCAGTTCAGAAGCGGCACCAGATCTTGGGTCTGTATTCAGGTTACATTAACTCTAAATTTCTTGTCCTTGTCACTATGTAAGACTATCGCTTTAGCGTTTGGCTTGAGGTCCACAAAAAGCTAGGCATTCCCTTATATAAAATCAAAGAATAATTATTTTCATAATATAGTATGGTACCAGGAGATTAATTCACTTCCAAATAGAAGATAACTTAATTTGATCTCTCTGTCTCTTCTCTTCTCCCCTCTCCTCCTACCTTCTTCTCTCCCTCCAAATAAAGTCTACTCTCCACTCATTTAAAAAAAGTTAGAAGATAGTTAATGTTACAGACTTGCCAGAACAGAGTCCCCAATGGAGGAGTTAGAGAAAGGACTGAAGGAGCTGAACCTGTTTGCAACCCCATAGGAAGAACAATAATATCAACCTACCAGTCACCCCAGAGCTCCAAGGGCCTAAACCACCAACCAGAGTACACATGGTACCCAGGTGGATCCAGGGTGCCAGCCACATATGTAGCAGAGGATGTCATTGTCTGGCATCAACAGCAGGAAAAACCCTTGGTACTGTGAGGGCTCCATTCCCCATGGTAAGGGAATGCCAGTGCGGGAAGTTGGGAGTAGATAGGTGGGAGTGAGTGGGTGGGATGGGGAGCATCTTTATAGAAGCAGGGGGAGGGGGGATGGGAGAAGAGGTTTCTAGAGGGGAAATTGGGAAAGGGGATAACATTTGAAATGTAAATACATAAAATATCCAATAAAAATTTAGCCGAGAGTGGTGGCGCACGCCTTTAATCCTAGCACTCAGGAGACAGAGGCAGGTGGATTTTTGAGTTTGAGGCCAGCCTGGTCTACAAAGTGAGTTCCAGGATGGCCAGGGCTATACAGAGAAACCCTGTCTCGAAAAACCAAAAAAAAAAAAAAATAATAATAATAAATAAAAAAAAAATAGGTTCAGTACAGAAGGTACAGGTACTTCCCACAAAGTCTAAAGCTCAATTCCCAGGACCCATATGGTAGAAGCAGAGATCTGACTCCTGAAGTTGTTTTCAAACAGGAGGATTTCAAACCTCCATGAGTACCATGTCATGCACTCCTCCCCCCAAATACAATGAATATTTTTCAAAAAGAAAGCAAAATAAAAACACAAACAATAAAGGGTATATGAAATTTGAGACTTCTGATAATAGAATAAAGTAAACCAAGACTATGTTTCCTTAATATACAGTCATATGTTAATAGATAAAGATACTCCACTTGAAATGCCTAAAGGGAACCCGTTCCAATGAACAGAATCATTCATCATTATTTATTTCAGAAAACACAGAGAAACTATCAAAAAGCAAAAAACAAATATACAAAGTGACGAATTAAAGTATATAAAACATTGTATAAATCTATATCACAGTGGTTCTCTGTTTTAATTAAATAACTGGTTCTCCACAGGGTAGCCCTTTTTTATTCTGTGATATATATATAAAGTCTTAGCCATCCCCAAGTTTTATTCTCTTCTTCCAATGCCTCCAAGTTTTCCAACACAGTTTCACCTTACAGCAACACAACAGACCCCCGTCCACACTCTTCTGCTTACCTGTTACAGAGGATGCTAACAGCTCCATGGGGACTGCAGTGACATGGCAGGCAGAGACCAACAGTGTGATTGAGGTAAAAACCCTCTTTGCAGGTGTCACAGTGAAGACCCTGATAACCCACATGACAATCACACTGCCCTGTGGTCTGGTTGCAGCGCTTTACATCCAAACTTCCAACCTCAGAACAGTTACACACATGCTCTGAAAACAAAAGAAAGCCATCATCAAACTTTAGTTTTTGTTTAAAAATATTTGTGATAAATTTTTAGGGCTAGAAAAGAATAACTCTAGCTTTGGCTGCTTAGACTATGCAGTTTATTTAAATTAGGAAATATATACAGCAGAGTACATAACACAAATATAGTTTGTAATTATTATAAAGCTGACATTCTCAATCTCCTCTACAGTTCTCTTCACTGTCTACTTGCGTATTCTAAGCCAATGTGCTGTGTGTGTGTGTGTGTGTGTGTGTGTGTGTGTGTGTGTGTGTGTGTATCTGCAGTGTACTCATGCATGCTTCTGAACTAAAGGCTTCTAAGAGCAGGCTTATCTGCGTGGTGCTTGGAGGACATGCTGGGAATGGCAACATGTTAAATAATAAATAACCCTACCATGAGCAGCAAAGGCTTAAGGCTCAGGTGACTAAATCCAGTAAGTTATACAAGGTCATATAAAACTGTGTCACAGCTGGAATCAGAAGTTCAATGTCCCATCAAAGAAGAAATGGAGAATTAAACTATAAAGGGAGGAAAGTGAACAATAAGCCCAGAGAAGGAAGTACCAGTTCACCCTGATCAGAAACCAATCACAATTCAATTTTCTTTTCTAAATTAAGTTATTTTAAACTTAAATGTTTTCTTAAGTAGATTTAAAACAGTTCTTTGGATGAAAATGATTTAGAAGCCCCCAGTTTTAGCCTTTGAATGCAAACATGCATTTAGGAGGGTTTTTCTAGTACTTCTCATGTTAGCGAAGGGAAAGTATTTTTAACAGAGTCTAATACAATATTATCAGATGACTTTGCAAGCTAGTACAAAAGGTGTTCTTTAAATGAACTGTAGGAGAGAAAAAAAATATGTGTATATTCTATAGATCAGCTTCTTCCATTACCAAATCGGGATAAACTGGGTAAAAAAAACAAAAAACCAACCAAATTATATTTTGTTGATAGTTAAGGCACTAAATAAAGTGGCAAAGTCAAAAAAACCTTAATTTGGGAAATTAATTTTCGTATTATTCAATTATTTTTAAAAAATTACCAGATAGCAGCAAATCCAGAGCCTTACATAGAACGTTATAAAGGTGTTTAATTTTGTACTTTAGAGAAAGAAATACAATTTAAAAATAGTATATCTGCACAAGTAAAAACAAAGGACTCCTCACAAAATCCACATTTGGCCAACCTCCCATACATTCTCAGTTTCTAAGCTTTGATATCAGTTCATTTCTTTCATTTCCTTCCAATCTATAGATGTAATGAATATACATACTAGTGGATAATTTGTTTTCTTTTTAGCATTTCAAGCATTGGTAGTGAACTATAAAGCCTAAAGGAGAGTTCAAGCATTTTTCAGTTCCAAGATTAAGGAGAGGATTCAACTCTACCAAAAACTGAGATTCTTACTTTCGGCTTGGGGGTTGTAACTCAGCGGAACATTTTTCTACCTGGATGCAAGCTACAATAAACACACACACACACACACACACACACACACTTTGTTATCTGAGTAATCTTTTTGTATATAATGAAGCTTTGCAACCTATCATGGCAAGACCTCTGCTAGACTAAAATTCAAGAAAAAGCTAAAGTTTACTTCAACACTGAAAGAAAATATACCTACTCCCTGTAACTCTCATATAAGAGTAGTTTAACGAGGCAATAAAGCAAAGAGACTGTAGAAGCAGGTAGCTAACATTTAACATCCTGCCTAAGAACTTACTAACTTTGGCCCCAGGCAAGATATTGTGATAGCATTTGTGTCATAGTCCCAGAATGGAGTCTAAAGTACTATAATAATGAATGTAAGAATGGTGATACTGCACAGAACAGCACAAATGCAATTCAGATGGTAAATTCATAGGCCAAAGCTTCACTATGCTCTAAGGGTGAGATCATTTCTGAACGATATCTAGAAGACAAAGTTAGTACTGTTACAATATCCTATATACAGTGGGTTACATGCAATACTCATATATATATGGCTATGATCTAGTGATGTGAATAGAAGGATTTAAGATAGAATTTTCAGGAATAAGAAATGATACACCCCAGATTTGATTAGAAACTCTTGGTTATTGTGGTATTAAGTCATCCTGACCATAATAGAGTGAATGAAATGTTTGAGCAAAAAAAAAAAAAAAAATCTAATGATAGGGAAAAGCAATGATGCAATATCATGATAATCTTTCCAAAACAATGAAGGAAAGGAAGCTAGAGCAAATGTGAGAGGACATATGCATCTTTTAAACTATCGTTCAGATTCTTGGGATCTCAGTGACAGTCCTCAATAAAACAGGCAATGCTAAATGAGATATGAGCAACTACAATAAATACAAAACACTGTGAGCATTCATTATATCAAGGTAGTTTGTTAGCTTGTAAGGAAATGCTCAGACCTTTCACAATTCTAGACATTCATGTGGAACGAGATAGGAGTCAATATAGAAATACTGTAATCACCTTAGTGGAAAATTTTATGAAAATGAAAAAAAAAACACAATTTCAGTTGATAAATATAATATGAAGAACTTTGGGGTGCTCAAGGCAAAGAGGAAGTACTGACTTTTTATGAAATAGAAACACAGACGACCAGAGCAATACAAAGCAATTAATTAATGGTATTAATTAATTAATTACCATTAATGGTAAGTCACAGGGCAGACACTATGGAAATGAAGTAACAGAAGCTAATCGTGGATAGTATGGATGAAATGCCAAAAGCCCATTCAGTTTCTAAGAACTGAATATGGAATACTATTTATAAAGTGAGTAGCAGATTATCTTCCAAAGTCTTCAAGTTTTAGGGAAAACCTCCATAGAGACATAACTAGAAAGAGTAATGGAAATGCTCACAGACAGACTGCTATCCTAGGCAATCTTTTTGTTGTCTAGTTTCTAAAGAGCATTGTACTATAGTGATTTGAGCCCTGAAAAAATTAAAAACCTAAAATCTGGTGCCAAACTGCTCTAGGTATTTCAAAATAAGAATATAAAAGCTTGGAGAAGTGCAGTAGTTCCTGAGAACTTGAATTTATGGAAAGATTTTTATGTGAAAGTATTACTGAATCTATACCCAACCGCATATTTCTTCCAGTGTTCCTTTACCAAATATCAAGAGATGAAACTTCCTTGGCTTTGCAGAGGGAAGGGGCATCTTGTAGGTCCCATAACTCTTCTTTATATGCAAATACCTATTCTGGGAGAAATTACTCTCATGAATATGTAACTAAGCTTTTGGGGGCCCTCTACATACTGGCATTTTTTCTCTCCATGCAACTTTTATCATCTATGTCTTTGCTCAGCTACTAGTGGTTCCATATACCTATAACCCAAGCTGTTCTACATGCTAAGGGAGTGGGATCATGAATCTGAGGCCAACCTAGGCAACTTAGTGGGACCTAGAAAATGTGTGCCCTCTCCATATACTTCCTTTTAAAGTCTGTCTTGAATGTTATAAATCTTAGAATTACTAGTGATGTTCAAATGTTCATGCAACTTTGTAGAACAGTATGTTAGCACTTTATAGAAGAAAAAGAACTATAAAAAGAACTATAAAAGAACTATCAGAGATTTGAATAAAGAAATGAAAAGCTGTCCTTGGTTTATTTACTATGTAAATTTCTGAGAAGAGAGAATGTTAAGTTGATAATAATAAAACGATGGTCATAAAGTAAGCATTTCATTCAAACATAGATACTAAGAAATACACTTGAACTAACAAAAACTTAAGTTTAGGATTATAATGGCTATTATGTAGAGAGAGGTGAGAGAGGAAGATCATAGGATTCCTGTCTCACTTTTGATACATTTGTTTCCTTTTGAGATTTTTTTTTAAGTCTAACTCAGATCATACAAACGCTAGGAAAATTCATTTAAGTATATTAACTTGGGGTGTATTCAGTGTGTCCAACATACAATGTCACCATTTTCCAAGAAGCCTACAATAACCATTTCTCTGGCTTCTTACATTGAGGAAGGAGGGAAGAGGACTGACAAAATTAAAGGATACTTCATTCCACACTTGTATATCAAGCGATTTTTTCCCATTATTTATTCACTTTACATTCTGATAAGAATCTCCCTTCTTCCTCTCCTCCAAGTTCCACCTTCAGACCCTCTCCCCACTTCTCAGAGAAGGCTAGTTCGCCCCTAGGTATCAACAACTCTGGGATATCAAGCAGCCCAGGTAGCTGAAAGGGATCCAAAGGCATGCAAAAAGGTAAGAAACAGCCTTCCTTCTAATTGTTAGGGGATCCACAGAAGACTAAGTTGGACATCTGCTACATATGCATAGGGAACCTAGGTTCAGCCAATGCATGCTCTTTGGTAGCAATTCAGTCTCTGTAAGCCCACATGGACCCAAGTTAGTTAGGTCTTCTTGTGATGACTTTGACTACTCCAGCTCCCTCAATTATCCCCCCGACTCTTCCACAAGAACCCATGTTTGGCTATGTGTCTCTGCATCTGTTTACATCAGTTGCTGGATGAAGCCTCTCAGAAAATAGTTATGCTAGGCTCCTGTCTGCAAGCATAGCAGAGTATCATTAATATTGCCAGGCATTGGTTCTCTCCCATGGAAAGGGTTCTCAAGGTGGGCTAGTCATTAGTTGGCCATTCCCTCAATCTCTGCTTCATCTTTATCTGTGTACATCTCATAGACAGAACAAATTTTTAGTCAAAGGTTTTACTGGTGTCCTCCCTTCCACTGGCTATAAGAGATGGCCACTTCAGGCTCCATATCCCTATCCCTCACAGCTAGGAATCTCAGGTAGGGTCACTTCCATAGACTCTTAGGAGCCTCCCTGTCACATGTCTCTGACTTCTTTTAGAGATGTACTCCCCACAATCAATTTTCATTCTCTTTCCCCACACATCTAAAGCCCATTTCCCCTCTCTACCCCCTGTTCCATTCAGTTCTCTCCCTCCATCTACCTCTGATGTCTATTTTATTTCTCCTTCTGAATGAGATTCAAGCATCATCTCTTGGGACCATTGTTACTTAGCTTCTTTGGGTCTGTGGATTGTACCATGGTCATCCTGTACTTTATGGCTAATAACCACTTATAAGTGAGTATATACCATGTGCGTTTTTCTGGGTCTGGGTAATCTCACTCAGGACTATCTTTTCTAGTCATTTGCCTGCAAATAACATGATATTCTTATTTTAATAGCTGGATAGCATTACACTCTGTAATGTACCACACTTTCTTTATCCATTTTTCAGGTGAGGGATATCTAGATTGTTTCCAGTTTCTGGCTATTACAAATAAAGCTGCTATGAACACAGTTGTACAAGTGTCCCTGTGGTATAGTGGAACATCTTTTGGATACATGCCTAGGAGTGGTATAGTTGTCCTGAGATAGAACTATTCTCAGTTTTCTGAGAATCTTCCAAATTGATTTCCACAGGACAAGTTTGCACTCTTCCCAGCAATGGAGGAATGCAATTATTTCCTTGCTCCACATCCTTGCCACCATGAGCTAGCTGTCCTTTGAGTTTTTGATCTTAGCCATTCTGACAGGTATAAGATAGAATCTTAGAGTTCATTTGATTGCATTTCCCTGTTGACAAAGGATACTGAACATTTCTTTAAGTGCTTCTTGGCCATTAAAGATCACACTGTTGAGAAATCTCTGTTTAGATCTGTTCCCAATTTTTTAATTTGGTTATTTGTTTTGTTGGTGTCTAATTTCTTAAATTCTTTATGTATATTGGATATTAGTCCTCTGATGGATGTAGGGTTGGTAAGATCTTTTCCCTTTCTGTAGTCTGCCCTTTTGTTCTATAGGTAGTAGTGTCCTTTGCCTTACAGAAGCTTTTCAGTTTTACAATGTCCCATTTATTAATTGCTGATCTTAGTGCCAGAGTCATTGGTGTTTTGTTCAGGAACTTGACTCCTGTACCTATGAGTTCAAGGCTATTCTCCACTTTCTCTTCTATGAGATTTAGTATATCTGGTTTTATATTGAGGTCTTTGATCCACTTGGATTTGAGTAAATATGGATCTACTTGTATTCTTCTACATGCAGCTATTCAATTAGACCAGCAAAATTTCTTGAAGGTGCTTCCTTTTTCCACTGTATGGTTTTGGCTTCTTTGTCAAAAATTAAGTGTATATAGGTATATAGATTCATTTCTGGGTCTTCAATTCTATTCCATTGATCAACCTGTCTTTTTTTAGTTTTTTAGAGAATTGCTCTTTCAAGGTCTGTAAAGAACTATGTTGGTATTTTGATGGGAATTGCATTGAATCTGTAGACAGCTTTTAGTAAGATGGCCATTTTTTTTTTTAACTAGGTAAACCTGAAAGTTTGTATTTTGACCACGGGCCTGATTTCTTGTTGGTATCCTGTGTTTCAAGCTGTACTTTTTATTAGGACTACGTTTTATTTTTGTATGTTTAAAAAAATAAATCTTGGAAAGTCTTCATTCTAAAGAAAAGCAACAATCACCAGATTTTTCTTTAATAAAGTGACTTATTTTAACATAGTGCTGATACTCAAATTACAGTTCATGTTTATGTTATGCTAGGATAGGGTCATAAATATTTGAAAATCTGGCAAACAATGTTAAAGTTGATGAGTTTCTTGAGTTAAAACAGGCATCACGGAAGTATAAAAGTTTAAACGCCACCACTTGTAAAGATATGCTCCAAAATTTCCTTTTAAAAATAAAAATGTAGCCACAAAACTTCCCAACCTCAATTTTTATAGTAAAATTTAACTTATTTTATTGTAAACATTTGTGAATACAGGAGTGAACTTTTTGGAATTTTTCTGTCTCATAGCTAAGATTATGCTATTAGTGTGTCTTACCTCTGGCTCATTGCCACTATTCCACAGTTCAAGGACAATTCATCTAATTAATGCTTCATTAATTCAGGACAGATTAAATTAGGTCAGATACCTGATCTAAACCACTATCCAACAAGAAATTCTACAAACAGGGGGCTTGAGAGATAGGGCAACAGTTAAGAGCACGTGTTACTCTGGCAGAGGAGCCAGGTTCAATTCTCAGAATCCACAGGGTAGTTCAAAACTATTCTTAACTTCAGTTAGCAGGGATCTGATGACTTCTTTTGACCTCTGCAGGCACCAATCACATGCATAGAGCATATATAGACACTGAAGCAAAAGTCTCACATATAAAGTAAAACAAATAAATCTAATTTTAAAAAATTAAGGAAATTTGACAGATTAAAAAGCTGGCTATCACCAAACATGAACAAGGCCAGCTTAGACTCTCTATTTCTACTAAATGCAACAATGCAACTACATGGGCATGCTGGTTTTTTGTTTGTTTTTGCCTTCACACAAATTAGTCAACAGGAAAAAAAGAATCTCAACTGAGAAAATGTCTCCACCAGACTGTCCTAATTGATGTTGGAGTGCCCAGCCCATTGTGGGCAGAATCATCTCTAGGCAAGTGGTCCTGGGCTATATAAGAAAAGTAGCTGAGCAAGTCACTAAAACAAAAAATAAGCAAACCAGTAAGCTATACTCCTCTGTGATCCCTGATTCAGCTTCTGCCTTCAGGTTCCTGCTTGAACTCCTGTCCTGACTTCCCTCAATGATGGCTTGTGCCCTGGGAGCTGTAAAATAAAATAAACTCTCTCCTTCTCAAGTTCATTTTGGTCAGTGTTCTATCAGAGCAACAGAAAAGCAAACTAAAATAATGAACAAGCCTCGCCCACCCAGCAAAGCCCTCCAGAAACCGAAATACACCACTAATTGATGTTTGAAGACTCCGGGGTTGGTGGGGATTTGTTGTCATACAGTAATAGATAGCTGACACCCAGTGGCCTAAATAATATGCTTCCAGAAAAGCCAGTCATATTAAAATGGCTTCAGGTCTGAAGATGTAATTCAGTGAAAAGCACTTATCTCCAATATATAGGTTCCATCTCCAGTATCACATACAGCGATTATATTAAAAGTACTTACTGGTTTTTCTAGTTATAGATACCCAACTAGACTCCATGGATTTATTAATTCACTGCTTTTTTAGCAAGGTCAGTATGTCCTGAAATCCCAGGACTAGGGAGATCAAGGCAGAAATTTCACAAGTTTCAGTTCATTCTGGACCACATGACAGGATCTTGTATGAAATATATAGAAAGGGGCTGGTGGAGGTGGCCTATGCCTTCAATTTCAGTACTTTAGAGGCAAAGGTAAGAGAATCTGTAGGTTTGAGACCACTCTGATCTTGAGTGAGCTCCAAGACAGCCAGAGCTATATAGTGAGATCTGGTCTCAAAAAATGTGTGGGTCTGGAAGATAATAAAAGAAATGTTTTAATTATACTTTCTAGGTTAGGCTTCATTTTTATTTTCTCAAAAGGCACTTTATACACTGATGAGCAAGCAACATGATGACCTGAGTTTGATACCTAAAAGCCACATGAAGTTTGAAGGAGTGAACTGACCACAAAGTTGTACTCTGAACTGCACTCCCCCAACACACACAATGACACAGATGCCCACACACATATGAGGGAGGAATGGACAGAGAAAGAAAGGGAGGGAGGGAGGGAGGGAGGGATGGATGGAAGGAGAGAAAGAGAAGGAAAAAGAGGAAGAGGAGGAAGAGGAAAAAAGAAGGAGAAAGAGGAGGAGAAGGAGATGAAGATGATGACAACAAAACAACCTTATGAGGCTGTATAAAATAATCTTTTTACTATAGAACAGTATATGAAATGAACCACCATGTGATTTAGTTTTTAGAATAACAATAAATTATACAACACAATTCGAGTTTAACTCAAAATTAATTTGAATTGTATTTATAAATACCCAAGGCTAAATTTTATTCAAAGATGATTAGTATATAAAGAGGTAAATGTCACTAGACGAATATTAGGGACAATTTTCTTACTTATTGATTTCTTAGTTCCTTGATATAAAGTTTTTTTCTCTAATTGTGGCAAAATAGATATAACAAAACTTACATTTTAACATTTTTAAGACTAGAATTAAGTACTGTTAAGTATAGTTACACTATTTGTACAATTACAAATAACTCTCTCTGTCCTTACTACATTTCATTTATTTACTCATTTGTGTCTTTACTCCAACATCAGAACATATAAAAAGAGATTTGAAAGAGCTAGCAGTTTAAAAACAACCAAATGTCACAGGGCCACAATGATCTAAATAAATAACTAAATATGTTTTTAAAAATAGGTTGAAGGGAGAGCTCTTGCTTACAGTAAAATTCTAATTAATAAGATAGGATGATAGAAAACAGCAAGATGTGGAACTTGGCATCAGAAGGGGGCTCAGCAGTGTGTGGGAGAACTTGGCAGCTGAGTCAGCTGATTCTTTTGTGTTTACCAGGAGCTCTTCTGGCAAAAGCAAGGCTGGTACAGTTTCTTCTTACAAGACTACAAAATGTAGCAGGGGGACCCAGATTGGGGGCTTCATGAGTAAACTCAATGTGTAGAGAGTGCCTCTGAAGGAGCTAGGAGAAATATGCGAAGTTTTCAGCCTCCATTCAAGGAAATAGATGCTAAAGCTGTATATATATTCAGAACAGCTGGCCATAACACAGAAGGTACCTAGGCTTAAGGCATAATACCGATAATCTTTTGTCCATGGCTTCAAATGATCTATAAAGCCAGCTTAGAAATAACTTTTTTCAACTTAAAAAAAAAATCACAGGGCCTGGAGATACGGCACAAGAACAGGAGTGCTCACTTAGCTAGCATGTACGAGACTCTGGGTTTAATCCCCAGTATAAAAATAAAAACAATAGAAACTTTATTATTATCTAGGGTAATGATTGAAAATAAGATTGGAAATAAAATTAGTGAATTACAGTTACTTTGACAACTAGGATAACTACATAGGCTGTGCCCATAAAGACTGAGGAAGGTACTTAATACGAACCTCTGGTTTACACACACATACCCCACTTGTGTGCACACATGCATACACACAAACTCAACTTAAAATATTGGACAAAATTAGCAATCAGTATTATTTGAAAGTATCCAGGTCAAAAAAGACTATCTCAGATAGAACTATTCCTTATTGGGGGCGCCTAAGAAGAGACACATAATACAATCTGAGATCCTGTATTACAACTATCACCAAGTAAGGAGCCTGATAGGGAACATTTTAAAATTCAAATAATAGCTCTATTATTGGTAAAGATTGGTTAATATTATTGTTATTAGTATTAATTCTTTGTCTCAATAATTTTAACAGTATTATAAAAATAAACAAAAGGAGGGTGCTCAGTAAGGAAATTTTAAAATTTTTATGTAAAAATAAAAGTTTCTTTCAAATAATATATTAAGGTACAGAAAATAACAACTTATAACTTTAATAATTCAAATTCAGAACAAGCATATTACAAAGTATGCATGTTCCTAAAGTGACAATGAGTTTATATGTACATTTAAAAATATGATATCAACATATATTAAACTTCACAAACACCAGCTTGGGAACTGTGGAGGCCACTGGAGAGTGACCACTACTTATCAGTCACTGCCTCTGCCTCACATCATAAAAAAGTCAAACCACATATTGTTCGCCGAGGAAAGGGTCAACATTGAAAATCTAAAATAGAGTTTCTATAGATACATACTGCTTTCACACCATCATAAAGTCAAAAGCATCAAGTTAGGGACTATCTATAATATCAAGAGATAATTCAATACCAGAAACCAAGCTCTTTTTATATCAATGATCCTATGCTGGTCATAGTATCATGTGTGCATTGTCTCAACTACTCTAGAGAATCACCTGAGTCCACAAATGTAGGCCAGCCTGGGCAACAAACACTACTACTCCTCACGAAGACATCAGTAAAGAGTATACAATACAAAGTCAACAATGATTCAAAATCAGGTAGACTGGAGAAGTAACTAAACAGTTAAGAGGGCTTGCTGATCTTCCAGTAGACCCAAACATGGGTCCTAGCACCCACATTGTATGGCTCAC
The DNA here is from genome assembly GCA_902729485.2 of Mus minutoides. Lineage (NCBI taxonomy): Eukaryota > Metazoa > Chordata > Mammalia > Rodentia > Muridae > Mus > Mus minutoides. The sequence goes on from LR750385.1 coordinate 501,828, forward strand.
AACTGCCTATAACTCTAGCTCCAAGGAATCCATAATCCTTTTATGGGTTTTCACAGAACCCACACAGACATATCCTCACACAGATACACACATACCTAAATATAAATCCTAAAAAATATTTTCATATTAAAAAACAATTTTATTCCCTCGTGTTACAAATAAACAATTAGAATTCATTTTTAAGACACTCTTAAGAATAACACCTAATATGTAATATTAGGTATACATTTAATACAATGTTCAGAGCCTTTAGGCTTAAAGCTACAAACACCTGTGAAAGAAAGAAATGAAGACTTAAGTAATTAGAGAAAACATAACATAATAATTACATCTACAGAGTCAATGAATCTTAATCAAAGTCCCAGAGTAAATTTTTGGAAAAAATATTCATAATCAGGTTTTAAAATAAAGTGACTATGAAAAAGGAAAGAGCAAATAAGAAAAGTGTAGAACTCATTACAAGTGGTTTTAAGACAGCAGCAATCAGGGTGCTGTTTTATCAGTGAAAAACAGATATGAAGGGCTGGTGAGACAAAGCCTGACAACTTGACTTCTATCCGACTTCCACAAATTGTCCTCTGACCTCCACACCTGTGGTGAGCCACACCTCAATCCCTCCCAAACTCCATCTAGTCCTTCACAGATATCAACCAATTTTATTTATTTATTTATTTATTTATTTATTTATTTATTTATTTATTGTTTTTCGAGACAGGGTTTCTCTGTATAGCCCTGGCTGTCCTGAAATTCACTCTGTAGATCAGGCTGGCCTCGAACTCAGAAATCTGCCTGCCTCTGCCTCCCGAGTGCTGGGATTAAAGGTGTGCGCCACCAACCCCCGCTATCAACCAATTTTTTGACAAAGAGAAAAGCCAACCATATGTAAAAAGGCTGTTTTTTTCCCCTTAAAATAAATAATTTTAAAGAGTTTCAGTTAATCTTAGTTTCCTTTCTAGTTGCTGTAATAAAAGGAGACAGGGGTTTATTTTACCTCACAGTTCTATTCTAGGTTATGGTCCATCACTGTTGGGAAGGCACAGCGGCAGGAGCTTGAAAGACCTATTCACTTGTGTCCACAGTTTGAAGAGAGCAATGAATGCATATTTGCTGCTCAACTCTGTCTTTCCCATTTATTTTAGGGCCCAGTACACGAATGGTACTGCCTACATTCTAAGTGGGTCTCCTGGTTCCAAATAACTCAGTGAGAAAAATCTCCCACAAGCATGCTCAGGGACCCATCTTCCAGATGATCCTAGAGTTTGTCAACCTGACAGTTAACACCATTCAAAGTTTCCAGAGGAAGAAGACTAAAACTTGATCTAACTTCATACTTACAAAAGTTTTATCAAAAGGACCATTATCCTAAATACATAGTATGAAAATAAAACCATATTAAAAGAAAACAGAAAATTTTGATTGGGTTAGACAAATCATTATATTATAGGAAGAGCTTCTAAATATAACAACAGAAATACAACCCCCAAAGAAAGGCATAGAAATTAAACTAGACTTTACTAAAATAAAACAAAATGAACTTTTTCAGAGACTGCTCAGCATTGAAATTACAAGTCACAGACTAGAAGAAGATATTCACACATTGTATTTATTGCACAGATATACAAAGTATTCTAAAATCTTATCAAAAATAAATATTTAAATGGAGCAAGTGCCTGCCATGCAAACATGAGGATCTGAGTTCAATCAACAAAACCCATGTAAAACGGAGGGTGTGATGGCATATATTTATTAAGGGAGACATGGTGAGTGTAGCATATATTTTATTGATGTGCTTCTTCTACATAAAGACCCTGGTAGTATGAGTCCTCACTATCTAATCCAAGGTAATAAGCTAACCATCACAGTCAATAGGATTCCACTGCATAAGTGGTTACTCATATACAATAAAGCAGACAATCTTAGCACCCTTTACTGAGCCATAGGCATTGCTTTCTTAGCATGTGGGGTGGTGGAGGTGGTCAGACACATGATGATTCACATTTGAGAAAACAAGGTAAATGGCACCTGAAGAACTGACAAACAAGGTTGACTCTCTCATCCAGCCATGTACACACATTTGCACACACACCCACAGAAAACCATACACACATTCTCTCTCTCTCTCTCTCTCTCTCTCTCCATATATATATATATATATATATATATATATATATATATATATATCAAAATCAATTTTAACTTATTAGGTTGATCTATTTATATGCAAGCATAAAATGGTTTTACTAGCTACAGCTTTATATCATTCTACTAATTTGTTCTCCACATTTGCCTTTAATTTTTCATAATTCTTTATATTTCTACATTGTTACCACATTCCTTCCAAAAATACTATAGTAATTTTTCTAACCATTTAATTTATCCTAAAAATTAATAAACCAAGAATAAGTAGCTTTTATAATATTCAAATTTCCCAATTATCAGTACTGGTTAACTTTTCAATTAATTTATTAATAATTTTTATCACCTAGTAAAATTTTATGACTAAAATTATGTTTCATATAAATCTTGTGGAGATTACTTCTAAACTAATCACTATCAGCAGTAGTAAAAACTGATCTTTTTCCATTATATAGTCTATAGAGCATTAGTAAATAGTAATTATTAATATCTCTGTCTTGAGATACACAGAAACATTCTGATGAGCTTATTCCAGATGGTTTCCCTCCTTGAATCTCTCTAAGATTTCTATTTATAAGTAAGTTCACCCACTGAAGGTCATACATATCTGGATAACAATATATTCTAACTATCCTGGATCAGTACTTTGTCAGCAAATTATTTCATACAACTATTAGTGTAATCTCCAACCCAGTACTATGGTTTGGATATGAATATAAAATATCCTCCAGTAGGCACAGGTGTTGAAGGTTTGATCCTTAGATGGATCCATTCACATAGTTATGTGCTTAGAGTGCTGACATAATCAATGGTTTTATCCACTGATGAATCACTCAATGGTATTATTGGGGGGGGGGTCATAGAATATTGCAGAGTTGGGGCCTAAATGGGGTATGGCCTTGGCACTGTGTCTTGTCCCAGGCCTCTTTGCCTCCTTTGTCTCAGATTCCTATGACCATATTTTATCTTAGCACAGCTCCCCCTGCCCCCGCCAAATACAGCAGCCAATTGATCATGAACTAAAATTTCTGAAATTAGGATGCAAGAAAATCCTTCTTCCTTTTGTTTTTCTTCTCCCAGGGATTTGTCATAGCTAAAAACCATACTAGCATAGTTAGCCTTATCATTATTAATTACAGTGAGAAAAATTACCATTCACTATTCACCAACAATGCTCCAACCTTTGTTGAGCATTTTACTTATTAACATGTAGCTCACATAAACTTTAAGGGCAGGGATTCCAAGCCCAAGTTTATTAACAGGAAACCTGAAACTTAAGGAACTGCAGCAATTACCAGAGTCCACAGTTGCAGTAAGTGGCTGAAGCAGCTGGCACATTTACACTTGTTTCACTCTGATGTTCTTATGCATTTTACTTCATCACACAACCTTTTTACTTCAGATAAGAGATGGATCATTTACCTAGTACTGTTCAATATATCTCTTTCATTGACTTTCCCTATGTAAGCAAGTGACATCAAGTCAAATGATTACCAAATGGTGGGTGGGAGGAAACAGTTGCTCAAGAAACAAAACTAATTCTCGACTGGTGATTTGCACTTGCTTTTGGATTATGAGTCTTAATATATTGTACAGAAAACCAAAGATAAACATTCTTGTTTTACTACTTCTCGTTGATTTATTTTATTTAAATGCATCTTCATTTAATTAGCTGGACTAACAACCTGCTACCTGAAACTAGACACTCATTTTTTTGTTGTTGTTGTTGCTATTTCTCTATCTGTACACATTTTAAAAGCCTATGTGAAAACTTCTCCATTTAATAAGAATTCATTTTATTCCAATTAAGTTTATATGCCATTGTCAAATTTAAAATGCACGGAAAGGATTGACCTAGTACTTCCTAGTATATACTGCTTGATGCCTGAAAGGGTATTCTATCTTACTATCTACAGGGTCGATAGTCCATCTTAGTAACCGGTTTTGACTGTATATGGGCCTTTCCTTTGACAGCATGATCACAGAAGTTCTGAGTTTAATGAGTTGGAAGTGATTCTTAACACAGAAATTGAATTTGAACAGCAAATGCTGGCCCAGAGAACACTGGAAAAAAATCAGTCTATGAGGTCAAGGGACTTGGGGTCAAACCTGAAACCACTGTTTATTGCTCTGTAATCTTGAATTTCATGCCTGATTGTAAGTTAACATACTTGATACTTAATTGAGGAGTTCCTTGACAATTAGAAGATACAAGGTAAAAGAAAATGTACAGTAGAAGTTTTTTCTCCACCTTACATTTTCATTATAAGGAATCTTTCTGAAAAGCAGCATCCATAGTTACAACTACAAACAGCAAGAATTATAGACTAAAAAGATCATCAGAGATACCTAAATATACTTAAAATACTCTAAATAATTTCATTAATGTCTTAATATTATTAACATAACAGAAAACAAATGTGATGAAAAAAGAATTGCAATTTCAAGAACTACTTATTGCTTCTGTCATTGGACTGAATCGGCCTTAGTCTCTTTGTTTACAGAAGCCAGCTGAGCAACTTAAGGCCTGGAACTATTTACTCACTGTAACGCCTTGGAAAAGTCATTCAGAGTAGTGCAAAGAGAACAAAAGGACAGGTCAATTAAAAGCTGCCATCCTAAGGCAGCTGCTGATATAACCTACAGAAGATATATATTATAGCTTAGCACTCACATGCAACCAATTGTTAAACATATTAAATGGATAGCTTACTGAAGATATATGTATTTGATACCAGAATTAGATCATACTATACTAAGAGACCCCAGGAGTTATAGTGTTAAATATTTGAGCAAAGAGAAAATTTACTTAATATGGCTGCAGCAAAATGTAAGGAGGCACAGAGGGAAAAACAGTTATCTGGGTCCCTGAATCTAGGATAAGTTTGCATTTGATCATAGAACTATTCGCCACTGAAGATCCCAGCACCATCAGCTAGAGAATACTCCTGGGGTTCATCAGATCTGGTTGGGGTAATTCGGATTATACACTATTACAATATAATTACTTGAAAATACCAGAAAGTTTTGTCATAAGCAAAGGAAAATTCAAAATTCTTAATCAGTATAAGGCCATGTCTTAGTTTGGTTTTCTATTGCTGTGATGAAACATTATGATCAAAAGCAAGTTGGGGAGTATACTGGTTAGTTTTGTGTCAACTTGACACAGCTGGAGTTATCACTAAGAAAGGAGCTTCAGTTGAGGAAATGCCTCCATGAGATCCAACTGTAAGGCATTTTCTCAATTAGTGATCAAGGGGGGAAAGGCTCCTTGTGGGTGGGACCATCTCTGGGCTGATAGTCTTGGTTCTATAAGAGAGCAGGCTGAGCAAGGCAAGGGAAGCAAGCCAGTAAAAAACATCCCTCCATGGCTTCTGCATCAGCTCCTGCTTCCTGACCTGCTTGAGTTCCAGTCCTGACTTCCTTGGTAATGAACAGCAATGTGGAAGTGTAAGCCAAATAAACCCTTTTCTCCCCAACTTGCTTCTTGGTCATGATGTTTTGTCCAGGAATAGAAACCCTGACTAAGGCAAATTGGTACCAGCATAGTGGGGTATTCCTGTGACAAACTGACCATGTTTTGGGGAGGACTGTGGAAGGACTTTGGAACTTTGGGCTTGAAGATCCTTTCCTTGTTAAGAGCTCTGTCAGATGTTGTATAGGAGCTTGGAAGATAATGTTGAGAACAGTGCAGAAGATGGAGGAAATTTCAGAGGGAAAATGAAAGACTCTTTTCAGGACCATTGCTATTTTGATTGGGAAGATTCTGTGGTTCTGGTTAGCTGAGGCTAAAGAATCAGCTGTGATTAACAAGATACCAGAACTACTAAAGTGAAACTTTTGCATTACTGGGACTATTGATGCTGGTGAGCTGGAGCTAAGAAATTAGTGGTGATTAAGAAGAGATCAGCATCGTTGAGGTGACATCTTCTGGGAAGTGCTTTCTGAGAGCACAAAGAGGCTGTGTTCCAGAAATAGCTAAAGTTGTACCTCGTGCAGCAGCAGGACTTGGTAACGTGTAAGAGTCACCCAGGTGGTACTGGTTTTGAAGGCATGAAGGGTCATGCAGAGCAGCTGAGGCTTGGCACTGTGATAGGCCATGGAAGGCCATTGGTGAAGGTGCAGCCTCAGTTGCAATTGATGGCCCAGGACAGAAGGGGTCATGCAAAGGAGTTGAGGCTTGGCACCATGAAGAGAGCCTGTGAGAGACTGTTGGTGAAGCCTAGTTACAGTGGAAGACAGCAGTGTTTTGGAGATGCCAGTACCAAGAGATGACCACCAAGAACAGCAGCAGCAGTGGAGTACAGGCAGCTGGAGCCTAGAAGAAAAAGCTGTGTGCTACAAAGGACAGGGCTGGAGAAGTGACCCAAGCCCTTGGAGGAGCCCAGAAGATCCGTGAGCTGGCTCCCAGACACTGGACAATTGGAGTTTAGTTTTTGCTTTTGATTGTGACTGTGCCCTGATATTTTTCCCTCTTGAAGGAAGATTGTTAGTGAAGCCCACAGTTAAGAGACCTTGAATTTTAAAGTACTTTGAATTTTAAAAGATACTGGATATTTTAAAAGGATTGAACTTTTAATATGTAAAGACTGTGGGACTTTTAAAGTTATTTAGATCTTAGAGATAGATAAGATTCTAAGGGTTGAGGCTTACTAGTGATGTGTTTGTGTGTCAAGTTGGCAAGGGGTAAATTGTACTGGCTAGTTTTGAGTCAATTTGACACAGCTGGAATTATCACAAAGAAAAGAGCTTCAGTTGAGGAAATGCCTCCATGAGATCCAACTGTAAGGCATTTTCTCAATTAGTGATCAAGGGCGAAAGGCCCCTTGTGGGTGGGACCATCTCTGGGCTGATAGTCTTGGTTCTATAAGAGAGCAGGCTGAGCAAGCCAGGGGAAGCAAGCCAGTAAGGAACATCCCTCCATGGCTTCTGCATCAGCTCCTGCTTCCTGACCTGCTTGAGTTCCAGTCCTGACTTCCTTGGTAATGAACAGCAATGTGGAAGTGTAAGCCAAATAAACCCTTTCCTCCCCTACTTGCTTCTTGGTCATGATGTTTTGTCCAGGAAAAGAAACCCTGACTAAAACAGGGAGGAAAGGATTTATTTGGCTTACACTTAAAACATTGTAGTCCATCATGGAAGGGAATCAGGACAGGAACTCAATAAGACAGGAATCTGAAGGCAGGAGCTGGTATAGATGACATGGAATTGTGCTGCTTACTGATTTGCTCCTCATGGCTAACTCAGCCTGCATCTTTTTTTTATAGAGTCCAGGAGTGGAACCACTCATAATGGGCTGGGCCCTTCCCCATCATCACTAATTAAGAAAATATTACAGGGTTGCCTATAGCCCAATTTTATGGAGACATTTTTGCAGTTGAGGCTCCCTCCTCTCAGAAGACTTCTAACTTGTGTCAAGTAGACATAAAATTGAAACAGGTAGCCAGAATTCGACTTCAGAAGCACACACAAATAATAGAAACAAAAACAACAGTAACTATCTCTATCACTATTTACTGTTTTACTTATTTCCTTGTTTACACACCATGCATTGTATTATATATATTCTACCAGCACTAAAGTTATTGTTAATTTACTAGGAAATTAAGAGAGAGGTACAATCTTTATCTTAGGATAAAACAATGAAATGGGACACAGAGAAATTAATTTTCCCAAGGCTCAATGGTCCCAGACTCCAGATGGGATTAGATTAACTTCAGGAGCACTGCAAGGAAAGGACTGGATAAAAGAGACTAGAAGCAATATATTTATTAGTAAATTACTTCAGCTGTCTAAAGGATAATTCAGGTTTGGATAGAACCAGCAGCAAAAATCATTTTTTGAAATATGGATTTGGCAGAGTAGTAAAGTTTCTCTTTTGTGTTATACAATATCATCAATTCTATTTGCTTGCTTTGTGAATTAGCAAATACTGCAAAGTGGAAAGCATACCTCTATAGTCATCAAAGAGGCTATAAGTTTAATTGATGTGAATCAAGGTAAGAAAACATCTGAGCTTTGAGTCATTCCAAAGCACACTGAAATGGATCTACTTTTCCTCTTTAGAACTGGAAGAGGACTTTCCTTACTTTGTGTTCTCTATCTAATCCTCTTAATCCCCCCAAAATACTTGACAAATTCTTCCCACTCTGCTGCCACCTTCCTGTATCATCAAACACTCAGTATGATCATTGTAACACTGTTCTACTGTGCAAGCTGCAAAGTTCTTCACTTTATCATCATGACTAAGCATTTGGATAACACTTCATATTAAAAAAAAACCCCAACCATTTCTTACTGCATTACTTGTTCTTCACCTTGCATACATTGATGGGATTCAACCACTTCCTCAGCAAACACACACACACACACACACACACACACACACACACACAGGAGAGAGAGAGAAAGAGAGAGAGAGAGAGAGAGAGAGAGGGAGGAAGCTAAGATGTAAGAAATCACAATGTTAAATTTTAGCATCTAAATTATAGATTACAATATTTCATTTCAAAAGTAAGAATTTGTAATCACAAAGACATCAAAACTCTTAAAAAGGCTTCATGTCACCATCATTCTAACATAAACTCAGAGAAAAATGTAAAACTCAACTCTCAAGCACCCCCTAATAATTGCTAAGGCACTATCAAAGTTAGGAATTTTAGAAATTCTCAGTGAACAATGATGGATAACCATAACTCAAAATGGTTCTCTTCCTGAAGTGATAGTCCTGAACAAAAGCAGTATTAGCAGAAAAATCTAAAAGAGCTAAATTGGCTAAGTGATATTTTCCTTCATACAAACAAAACTATTTTTCCTTCATTTCTGCTTTCATTTCTCTCATTTTCTATTGAATGTATCAACAGTCTCAGTAGGACTATGAGACAGTGCAACACTATAGAAAATAGTATGACAGGCTGGGTGTGGTGGCACTGTTCTGTAATTCTAGAACTTAGAAGCATAAGGATCACAAGTATAAGGCCAACCTGGGCTACATAGAGAGACTCCCTCTAAGAGAAGTTAGGGGCAGGGAGAATATAGCTCAGTAATAAAAGGCTTGTCCAACATGCTCAAGGACCTGGATTTGATTCCCAGCATCACAGAGAGTAAGAGGAAGGAGGAAGAAAATGTTCTGTATATTAGTTATGCTTCTCTATGTCCATGGTCAAATACCTGACAAAGCAAAAGAAGTAGTATTTATTTTGGTCTGTTCTGAGGGGTTGCAATGTATTATGGCAAGGAAATTGAAGCAACTGGTCAATACTACCCTTGCAGCAGGAATCAAAGAGTTGTGAATGGTGCTGCTTAACTTGCCTTCAGTCAGGTACCCCAGGCACCTACCATTTAGAATGGGTTTTTCCTGCTCAGTTAAACCTTTCTGGAATCACCCTCACAGACACACTCAGAAGTGTGTTTCCATAGTGATTCTAAATTTCAACAAGTTAACAATCAAAATTAACCATCACATATGGCAGTTCTCAAGAAATTAAAAATAGACCTTCCTTATGACCCAATATTTCTGAGTCTCTATGTCCTGAAGCACTGAACAGGGTTGCAGAAAGATTCCTTCCCTTGTCACTGTAACAGACTACTTGACAGAAGCAACTAGAGGAAGTGGGGATTTATTTTTGAGCCTGCCTTAGTAAATATAGCTTAACATGGCAGGGAAGGCATAGGAACAGTTAGCTCAATCTATGGGCACATGAAGCCAGGCTGTCCCCCAATATCTCAGTGGATCAGGAAGCACAGTGTGTGGGCCAGAAGAGGCATTAGGTATATCGTTCAACACTTACACTTACCCACTAGGCTCCATCTCTTAAAAGTTCCTAAGACAGGGTATCAAGTCCTCAAACACATGTGACTATGGAGGACGTTTCACTTTCAAAGCATAAGAATCCATCTGTTCAATGATAAGTAAATGGATTTCTAAAACATGGCATGTGCTCACACACACACACACACACACACACACACACACACACACACACACATACATGGGAGGGAGGGAGAGAGAAAGAGAGAGAGATCCAAATCCAACAGTATATTTTTAAAATGAAAGGTTGTGGCATGCTTTAACATAAGTGAAACTTTCAGTCACTAAATAAAGTGAAGCCACAAAAAGACACTATTTTATAATTGTACATAGGGAGGTTATCTGCAGTAGCTAAATTCATAAAAACAAACCACTGAATTACCAGGATTTAGGGAAGTAAAAATTGGGAGCTTTAGAAGGGGCACAAAGTTGTTCTTGATATAATATAATACTACTGGTTGTACTTTAGTAAATTCCAAAGGTTTTAGTGGAAAACTAACATTATATACTATGTCTATACACGTGTCTTAACCAACCAAGGATTTGAGAGAGTCTCAATGCTGCCACTTGAGTATCAGCTCACCTCCACCACTTCCTTTTTTTCTACTCTTAAGTGAAGCTGAAGACGAGAGAAGGATGCTTATTTTCCAGACCAATTTTGAAGCTAGGCAGTCTTAAAATTCAGACAAGAGTATGGAGATACTCATATGGTGTTAAAGGAAAGTACAGTACAGCTCATGCTTTCTGAAGGAGAAACATCTAACCTGGGAACAAAGAATGAGAAGGTATGATTATGGCAAGGAGACAACATGTATATGATTTGGGGACAAGGAAAAGTACCCTAGAGATTTTCAAACTGTCCACTGTAACTAGGGCAAGAAGAAAAAGCAGAACTGGTGACATGTGAGGGCTGAGTAGCCATGGGAGAATTTTACATAGGATTCACAGATCTGCATTATAAAATTATAACTCTGGAGACAATGTTGAAAATGTCTGGGAAAGAATGAAGGCAAACAAATTTTAGCAGCCTGCTAAAATATTTCACTTAAGAGACAAACGCAACCAAGGAAAATGGCCAAGAATATGTTCCTGCTAATCTGGCCACAGAAAATTCATCATCACCTGTACCTGAAGGCAGCTTGTGTCTGAAAAACCTAGGGTTCTTTTTACGGGCAGTAAAAACAAATAAATCATGTTAGCAAGTTATCAGTGCCTCTAATCCAGAAGGTAAGAAAGTATAGAAAAGCAAAAACCCTAGTATAACAGCCCACAAAAATATTTGCAGATTTTGGCCGCATAATTCACAAAAATCATTACAATTTTCACATGAGAAAGCACCTTCACCTGTACAGTTTGTCAATGTCCAATAACAATTTTCATATTTTCTCTTCCCCGAACAATTTTTCTACCCACTTTAATAGCTTCTGAGACCTGGAGATTGTGTCTGGCTATGTAGAGGCAAGTACTGCTTTTCAGCTGAATAAACAAAGACAGACAATGAGGGTAATGTGGCAAACAGGCCTGCCCACTCAGATATTTTCCAAAGTAGGAGTTCATGCTGGGCTCCCTCAGTTGGAAAGCTCTGGGGAATAAACATTCCAGATATATAACTGAGTTAATATCAAAGCCATACTCCATCAGCACTACACTCTTATTAAATGGACAGTATGAAACATGTTTGCAGGTAATTATGAGATCCAAGGGCTTAAAAATTCAACAGAAATAGGCAAAGTGCATATTTTCTGACAACACCAGACCTAGCACACACAAAACAATTTTGCTTACCTAGAGAAACCAGGAAAAATAAGGCCACTCACAATGAAACTTATTTGTATATGAGGTTATACTCTTAAAATCAATGGCTTGTATCAAACAAATAGAATATTTGGCTTGGATGATGCAATGTTTGAGGCAGCTTCTCTATCCTTTTTTCTCATTCAAAATGAACAGTACATTCCTATCCAGGTTTGCTCAGACACCCAGGGTGCTAATGAATGGCAGTCCAGACTCCTCAGTGACCGAGTAACAAATATCCCGGACTTTAAAAAGAACATTTTGTAATGAGAAGTTCTTCCACCAATAGACTTTTAGCTTGAGTTGTTTTCATAGTTGCAAATGGTCCTCTGCTGTAGATCAAAACATCTTCTTTATTAGCTCTAAAGTCACTCAAGTTAGGGTAAGACAGAGGAAGAACAACATAAAAAATTAGATATTTAAAGTAAAAACCACATAATTGTAAAAATTATGTGTGTAGTAAGCATCTGGAAAGAAATATAAGGGACTAGAAAGATGGCTCTGTAGTTAAGAATACTGGGTGTTCTTATAGAGAACTTGGGTTTCATTCTCAACATCCACATTAATACTAACAACCTTCTGTAATTCCAGTTCATGGGGATACAATGCCTTCTTCTGACTCTACACATGCGGTGCTCTTAGATACATGCAGGCAAAATATTTATGCACATTAAATAATATCTCAAAAAAAGAAATACAAATAGTTTTTCACATTTAATATATTTATGGATATATATTAAAATTTACATATATTTATAAGCATTGTTCAAATAACAGATCTCAATAACTACTTAACAGTCTCATATTAATAAATTATCTCTTTGAAACAGATTCCTTACAATCAGAAAGTATATTATAATCCGTACCAGGTACTATCAAAACAGTCCCATGGCTCCTTGTACCTCTATCCTCAATTGGGCTATGGTAGATATTTAACAGTGCAAGAGAGACAATGGCACAAAGCCATCAATTCACATTACAAAAACAAGTTAACCAAGCAGCTCAACTTTTGCTTTAGCAAGGTAAGTGTGTGGCAGTGTTGATAAGGCAGTGCTCAACTTGGGGTAATAGCAGTTCAGATGGGTGGAAAAAAAAATAAGAGTCACTATTTTATGTATTTTTTCTATGTTTAAAATCAAGTCTCTAAATTTATCTAACAGTAAGCAAACAAAAAAATGTTCTTTAGTCAAAAAAGAAAATGATTTCCTGAATCTCCATTAAATTATATTAAGAAAATTGTTAGGTTTTATTTAAATATAATTTGGAATGGAGAACCCACTTCTTTAAAAAAATACATTCTGAAATACTCATAAATAATAGAATGACTGCCATTTATTTCAAAATAAATTCAGAATAAGGTAATCAGATGGAGGTATCTATGAGACAATGCCTTGTCCAGAAAATGGTCTCCCAGGTAGACAATAGACACAAAAGAAGTCATGATTCTATTACATTAATTTTGGCATATGGCCCAAATTTTCCATAATAAAGAAGTGTTTAAGGTACTCTCATGCCATACTTTATTGGATGTATGTATATCTGTGATGACAAGGTTTCTCAGAACCTGAAAAAGAATCCAGAGTTCCAGTATGTTCCAGGAAAGAGCCCTTTACCAATATTAATCTGAATAAAATAAAACAGTTTAAATGTATTTTATCATGTTTCCTAAGTGTTTGGAACATAGATAAGTTGCTATTCCAATGGCGATTCTAACAATAAAAGTCTTTTAGGGTGTCTCTTTCAGCATTTTTAAGTGCTTTGCTAACATTTTCTCATAATATTAGTTTGTTTAGTTGGTACTGGAAATAATTAAAAGGGGGGAAACACTTCAGGCTGAAAGTATATAAATACTGCCTTGTCAGGGAAAGTAATGAAATATGAGAGGGGTAAATGAAAAAATAATCAAATATTGAATTGTGTTTATTTACTACACATAATTAAATATCACATGACTCCGAGAAAGTCCATTATTTCTCCTTGTTTCCCTTACCAGATCCTATAAGTTTGCAGTAAGGCTAGAAAGTGAAATGTATATGAAAAGAATATAATATGTAAGTACTTAGAATGTTAAAATTAGTGTACAAGCCATCAGATTGGTGTTAAAGGAAAGTACATTATGTTTAATCTACTTCTACCAAGCTGCAAATACCTAAATAATCTACCACCTCTCCTCAGCCCCTAACACAAATGCCTGACATACAGGAGATGCTTTCACTTGGCCAAACACCAGGCCCTTTGCAATGTTCAACATCAATTGCTAGTTTTATTGGTTTTATTTAATTTACTTGATTCATCTAAGGCTGAACATTATACCAACAAGCCAAATATGTTTTAAATATTTTCTTAACAAAAGAAGCTAGAAAGCTAATTCATGCTCCCTCTATTATTATGTTATACTTCAAGCTTTTTAATCCAAATTAGAGACAGAAGAGAAGAAAAGAAATAGCCAGTGGCCTCTAATTATGTTCGCTGGGCAACAGCAGACTTTTGGAAGAACAATGCATTTTTCACAATCTTTACAAAGCAAAAACCTTACCATATTACTTCCTGGCTTACACTGAAACTTGTCATTGCTTTCAGAATAAATATCTGAATATGACCTGGGAAGTATTTCATGATGTGACACTGCTAACCCATTCCAAATTCAGGCTTCATTGTTCCTTGTTCCCTGTATCACCCTGACAAGGTCTCAGCCACTAGAGACTTCCCAAACATCCTATCCATGTGCACTCTTACCTCTACTTTTTCCCATGCACTTTCCCTAGATTCACCTTCTCTATCATCTGGACAAATCTTATGTATTTTCAAGACTCAGCTCATAAAATCTTTCCTTCAGAAAACTTTCTGCATTCTCCTCGTAGACCTTCTAAAAGTTTGAGTGGAGAGTCAAATCTTTGCTCCTCTAAATGTTCTGCCCATACTAGCCTGTGGTCTAATTTTCTTTATCCTCCACTGTGTTCTCAAGGACACAAATCCTGTATTATTTGTCCCTCCAGCAATAGGTTAACAGGCACTCAGTGCCAGTGGAAAACTAACAGACCTGAAGAATGGACAAAAGAACTGCCAATAATAACTAAGAGTAAGGCAATATGAAGTTACTCACAAAAGTGTACCCTTTTCCGTATTATATAAATGAAAATAAATACAGCATTGGACTTGTAGCTGAATGGTAGAATCCTGAGCCTGTTGAAGACCCCGAGTTCAATAAAAATGCAATGTATTTAATCATGCTAACAGCCTATAGCTGAGCATGGATAGAAAGAAAGAAAGAAAGAAAGAAAGAAAGAAAGAAAGAAAGAAAGAAAGAAAGAAAGAAAGAAAGAAAGAAAGGATCTAAAAATGTGTACAGTTAACAACAAAACAAATAAGGAAGAAAATATCAAAAATTGGTTAAATAATAAGGAAAAAATTAATTACATTCTGATAATTGTGACTTTAGTCCTGGAAAACTAGTGACCACTGACTTTAATTGTATGTTTTTATAAATGTATACTCTGTTACACAGATTATAAACTAAAAGAAGTACAGAAAATACAAATGTTGGCTTTCTGATAAGACATTAAAAGACTTGCTAAAAACTGGGTTGGAGTGTGCTATGAAAAGCAAGTCTTCAGAATAGCAACAGCAAACGTAAGAAACTCTTTCCCCCTTTTTCTTTTCCTTTCTTTTCCTTTTTCCTTTCCTTTCCTTTCCTTTCCTTTCCTTTCCTTTCCTTTCCTTTCCTTTCCTTTCCTTTCCTTTCTACAAACATCTAGAATCTACTTGAAATTTTTCAAGTGTCTTGTGAACAAGCTTTAAGAAAGATGAATGGACACATTTCATGCCAAGGTTGCAAAATAAGTATCTTCATTGCTACTGTCTTCCACTCTGAGAGACATATGTCTCATCTTTTATACCATCTAAAATGGCCCTCAGTGTTTGGATATATGATATTTTTCCTTAATTGACATCCTGGACAATGTTTGTTTACTTATCTGACTCATAACAGTTCCTCTGGAAATAAATCCACTATACAGACCAGTTAGGCTAACCATGACAGCAGCAGCAGCAGCAGCAGCAGCAGCAGCAGCAGCAGCAGCAGCAGCAGCAGCAAGAAGCAAGCAAAATAAAAACGGTGCTGTGCTGGACAATATGTTTTGTTGTCTCAGACAATGTGCAAATTTTCTACTACAAATACAAAGGATCATGAGAAAAGCTAAAGAGAGTAGTAAACAGATTTATAATATAGACAGAATAAAGACTAAAAAATGAGAAAAGAAAAGTAGATATGTCAAGGGAGTGAATGATTTCATTTAACTAACTGGAGTGGAAGTCAGAATATAATAGAAAACATTATGTTTAATCTACTTCTAGCATGTAATTTGCCATGATAGAATGACTTCAAAAATATGATGCATCTGGGTTTGAATCCTGTAACTAGCACTTCCCAGCCACAAGATTATTAGGGAAGCAACCTAACCTCCTTTTAGATTTTGGCTCTCCATTGCAAAGATAGTACATTACTAATTATCAGATTTGGAAGGATTATAAGTACAGAATAATTGAGAATTGGAAGTAGTAAAGGGAAAAAGGTATTCAAAATATAGTAGTGAAAGGAACAGCTAACACAAGGCCAATTTATGTCAGAAATCATGAGTGCTGTATAAATTATTGTTTAATCCATATAATAACTCCCATTATTTCCATTATATAGGTGAGGATGCTATAGGTATCACAGCCCAAATTACAACTGGACAGCTTTGATCCAGAGATAGTAGTTATCATTGACAGTAACTATCAACTGAAAAGCTCTCCTTCAGTCTCACTAAATTTTACTTTTATTCATGAGAAAAACTAACAACTAAATATTCTAGACCGCATTTCTACTATCCCAATACTCTTATGCAAATTACTTTCAGCAGTATTAAACTTTTCTTCAAATAGAGTTTTTAGTTTTACCATTTGTGTGTATATACATGTTCTTCTAGGGTGTGTGTGTGTGTGTGTGTGTGTGTGTACATGTTTGTATCTGCCAGAGGTTGATGTCAGTTGTCTTCCTTGATCACTCTCAACATTACTTTTTGAGATTGACACTTCTTCTCTGAATGTGGAACTAAATGATTCAGCTAGAGTGGCCACAGTACGCTGCAGGAATTCTCCTGTATCTTACTCCCACGCCATCACCCCTGGATTTTCACATTGGTACTGGGTATCACATTCAGGTTGCATCTCTCCAACTATTTTTAATTTTCTAATTTTTTTTTAAACAAAACAAAACAAAACAGAACAAAACATAAATCTAAGACAGTTTGCCTAACAGCTTTTCTTCCCAGAAAAGATGATAATCACAGCTGTGGCTGGTTATAATGGAGAAGGGGAAAATGGGTTCATAAAGTGAAAATATAGTTTCCTCAGGACATTTTTGTGGCTACTGACCATCGTAACAGATCTGGGGAAGTTCCCAATTACCTTTTTCTGGTTATGCTTCTGGATAAGAGGAAGAGGTGACCAAATATAAATAAGACTGTTTCCACTCACTTATTGTTCGGAGTCTAATTGGAAACTATGACACAATGCTCTGAACTGGCCACTCATTCAAAGGTCTTTCTCACTACTATTTCATTCCCCAAAATAAATAATTTATTTTAGGAGTTTTCTCCTATGCAATAGTTACTGAGGAACTACCACACACTAGGAGCCTGTGTTTGAGAGGGGGCCTGCCTTTGTAGAACTTATTTCCTAGAGGTGGTAGGTAGTAAGTACACGTCAGTGCAATGGAACCTTTCATGCTAAAGATGAGATGATGTCAAATTGCAAACATCACTAAAGCATGCATGTTTAAATAAGAAGACAGAGAGCCAGTACAGAGACAACTGACACTTAAAACAAGAATCCCTTAAAAGCAAGTAATCATAACATACATTCAGTAATGTTAGAACATAAAATGCCCAATAGCTGTAAAAGACAGCATGAATGGTGTTTTCCAAAGACAAATAATTTTGTTGGGTGGCTGAAAGAGATGTTTGACATCTGGCATTCTTTTCAACAGACTGCTATTAAAAGTTCTCGATATTTCAGAATCCTTTTCTATGTAGAGGATTTATGCATATTTTTAGCTCTGATTCTCCATCAAATGGTTTAAGTCAGAGTCTTATATCCCTGGCTTTCCCTGCAATCAGGACATGCATAGTGACTGAATATAAAACAATCAATGTACCTTCCTTATCTTTAAATTAGAAACTAAGGGTCCAAGGACTGAGCATGAGGTCCTCCTGGCTGTGAGGATGTAGTATGACAAAGGGCAGAAGGGCCTACTCTCATGTTCAGTACCCAGCTACTAGTATTCTCATCAAGCTCTATCCAATGCTCAGTAGCAATGTCAGCAGCCCATTTGGTGGCATCATCAGGCATCACTGCCAGCTTTATGGCCTACATTGGGTTTCTCTGGCAATTTTCTGATTCCCTAGAAATCCTTGTAATAAACTCAATTTCTGATTAAATCAGTGTTTTAATTTCTGATACTTACAATTAAGACTCCTATTTAACTGAAGAGAAAGACACTCCAGGCAGAAGAATGGCATAAACAAAGCCAAATAGTCTGGTTAGCTTAATGATTAAGAAAACGGGCTTTGAGGCTAGAAAGAGGGGAATGTAAATCAAGGTTCTACATTTTAATAGCTATGAAATTTTGTTCATTGTTTTTAATGTCTTAAAACTTCAATTCCAGCATAACAGAGCAGGGATGATAATGCTATTTCTTATTATACTTTCTGAGTATTAAATAAGGTCATATAACTCATCTAAAGCTTAGTGTCTGACATAGAAAAAGACCTTCATACATGATTGCTTCCTTCAGTACTCCTAATGATAACAGTAAGTATGTATATGGTGGAATATATGGCAGTCAGATTCTACTGGAGTCTAAAGCACAAGTTGAAGGATGAAGGAAATGAAGACAAAGATAATGAAGACTTTTAAGCCATATTAAACAACTTGAGCTTTATGGGCTGGGGTTACTTACTGTGCTTAATAGGACTATTGTATTAGAGTCTAAATATTTAATTATTAATTAGGAAACTGACACGATTAGGTTTTTCATTGTATATATGTGCCCTATATCTCATGTTGGACCTGACCATTGCTCTTGTCTACTTGCAGATATGATAGCACTATTGTTAAATATCAATTCCCCACAAGCTGAAACTACTCGTTCTTCTTTTTAATAAACAAACCGGCTAAAATTTTACATGTGATGTGTCAGTGTCTTTTGAGTGGATCAGGTTGAGCTGGGCCTATAGTTGAAAATAACTGTTCCTTTGATTGAAAGAAACTAACTTTTCACTAAGAAGTTGATTAGATGGGGAAAGAGCTGCAACCTGAAGTGACTGTCAGAAGTCTCACTCACATTTGCACATCTGACCTTTTGTGACTTTTGTATAGTGTTATTATACATCAGCATAATGATCTTAGAGTTCATATTAAGTTAATTATGAAAGGTCCTATTGCCAGTCAAGAACAATCAATACTTCCATATAACAGTGTGGTTTCATTTGCCAAATTCTAACAAGCACTGCATGGTCATCTGTCAGCCCCAACCATGTCTTACTGAGGGGCAAGCTCACAGTTACTCCTTGCTTCTAGTTTACATTTTCCATGCTCATCCACCTGTTTGTCCTCATCTTATTCTTACCACAACCTCCTGGTGTTACTCCTACTCCACCCATATCTGCCTTTGAGAAAGATTCTTTGATCTAATTTTGAGTTTTGTAGGAGCTACTGAAAGCAAACATGGATCACTATGTGCAACTGGATCCAAGTGCCAAGAAAGAAAAAATATGAGCTTGCTGGAGGAGGCGAGAAAGGTGAGAAAATCAGAAGCCAAAATGAGTTCTGTACCCACTTGATGCTTTATTCCATTTTCTGCTTCTCCCATCTGCTTTGGCAATGCTACACAATTTAGTCAGAGGAAAAGTGCATAGCCTTTGAAGTCAGGAAGAGCTGGGTTTAAATGTTAGGACTATTAAGTAAGCATTATTATATTCATGCTACAGGGTAATGCTGAAGGCCAGGTAGCTTGTATAACTTGTACATGCAGAGTCTATTTGGTATCCTCTAAGAAACAATGTGAAACCAATACAATTGAACACACATACACTTTCACTTTGCTAGGCCATTTTGACTGTAGCCTGGTATTAACAAAAGATCCCAGAGGCATGTATATTTAACAGACTGCCAATTGCTATTCCTGAAATTTTGCATTTATTGCTGTTGGTTCTGGACACCTCTCTCTCTCTCTCTCTCTCTCTCTCTCTCTCTCTCTCTCTCTCTCTCTCCAATCCCTTGCTCCCCCATTTGTTCCCCCTCCCTCCTTCTCTCTCTCTGGTTCTCTCTCTCTCTGGTGTTCTTTCTCTCTCTCTCTGGTGTTCTCTTTCTCTCTCTCTCTGGTGTTCTGGTATCCTCTCTCTTTGGTGTCTTCTCTCTCTCTCTTTCTCTCCTCTCTCTCTCTCTCTCTCTCTCTCTCTCTCTCACTGGTCTTGGCATCCTGATCCTCCTGACCCTTACATCAAGTGTTTACATTTGCCTTTTGAATTAGCTTTCAGGTAGCCCAGTGCTGTCACATTTGGCGATGATTCTCATTTGAACTGGGCCCTTCTAAAGGACAGGGCATAGCCTTTGCAACAACACTGGTTCTACACTGCATATTAAAAACATGTGTTAGAAAAATTTGATCTGTGACAATGTATGTCTTCCTAATTATAAAAGTCTTGTCAGGCTGTCAAGGAAGATAACAAATTTATTAATCTCCAATTACAATGCTCTTCTGATGTTACACTAACATTATTGATAGGTAGTAAAACAATATAAATAATAATGACAACTAATTTTGAGTGAATAATATGTGGTGTCTATTAATTTTAGTGCTAATTATTTAACACTGCCATACACATTAAATGATTAAATTCTTTCTCAACAGTATTATGATTCACTATAGATTTCACAGTTCAAAATTCAGAAATTACAAATCATGGTATATGAGTTTTTGGAAGGCCAGGGCTACTTTTAAGCCATGTCATCAGCATAGCATCTAAGCATTTTGGCAATGCATGAGCTGGACAGATAGGCACCCTGGTTTCTTACCACAGGACTGAAACTATTACATGCCAGGCCTTGGTGTCTGAATGCTTTAGGTTTTCAGGGGTCTCTTGAGCCCAGAAAAGCATGTTTGTATTGAAGAGAAACACAAGAGCAAGTCGCTGATCTGGCTAGGCCAGAGAACACCAAGCAAATCATCTTAGGTCACTATGTAAAGTACATGTGCACTCTTTATCGAGATCAGATAAATCATTTAAATGTGGTGAATCTTTCCATGTGGATCTGTCATATGTTTGACTCCATAGTGCTAAATTCAACTTGCATTTTGTTCGCTTAACAAATAAGTGATCTCATTTACTGCTATAAAAAATTGAGTGATTTCCATAGCAATAAAATATTAAAGTTGGCGATAAAAAGGTTTATAGGATAATTTTTCCCCTGTATTAGGAAGCACATAATATGGTAATTTGAACATACCAAGCTCTCAGTGTTTTATAAAATAAATTAACATAATAACATTAAAGGTTCTACTTACAACTTCAGTTAGAAGCCATCTTATTTTAAAATATTCACATTTGTGAAGTTATCTGAAAGAATGGTTTTTGTGCATGAGATACATACAGAATTATATCAGTGGCAGGGAAGGGGAGGAAAATAATGTTGGTATAAAAAATATCTGCAGTTACCACTAAAATGTATCTGAGTTTACTTTTTAACTTTGCAATTGCTTTCATATTCTAAAACATATATTTATACATTTGAACATAAAAATGGTGAAGAACAGGACAACCATGATCCAAGCCTAGTGGCACATGCCTATAATCCCAGAACATAAGAGGCCAGAGAAGTAAGATCTAACTTCAAGACCATCCTACATTGAGATTTCAAGCTAGATAATGAGGTCCTGTCCCAAAATTGAAATGAGCAAGCAGACAAAAATCAATTAAAACAATATTAAAGATTTATAAAGCCCGATTTATTGTTCTATTTCATCAAGGTAATCAACAAAGAATGGCACTAAAGTGTCCCAAACTTTAAAAATAACAGCACAATTTATTATACAAGGAAGTAAATAAAAATATTATAAAACATGCCATATATAAACTCACATATAAATTTGTGTATGGTTTTTTGTTTGCTTTTGAAAGGCTATTGTATTCACAGTATATTATGAACAAATACAAACCATATAATCTGAAAAATAAAACCACTAAAAAACAGCTTAAACTCTATAAAGCCTTTTTCTTTGAGAAAAACCCAAATTAAGTTATGTATTACTTCTCAAAAATCTTGGGAGACTGGAAAATATATTTCATTTTATAGATAGAGAATCTGACATAAGACCATTAGAAAGTACTTTCAATAATACATAAAATCAATGAAAGAAGGGCTGGAATTTTGTTCTGACTGCCATTCCACTGATTAGCTGAACCTTTCAGTCCTGCATTTGTGGACAAGTTGAAGCAACAAGCTAAAACAGAAATTAAAACCAGTTAAACGGGATAGGTTTGCAGTCAATACACCAACAATTCAGTATAATAATACCCAACAGCCAAATTGCTTTGTGTGTTTGGTATACTGTCTAGCTATTCATTATCCCACACATTGTTAGTGGGTGGTGGGTTTGTACTATTAATGTTGTATGCTCAGAACTAAGACTGTAAGTAGCATAAAGCCAAATGAGATATGTGCAGCAGTAAAGGCCTGATATCTTCTTTTAACTAAGCCTCAATAGGAAAATAAGACTTTAAAAACAGCATGTTGGAATGCTGACCCCTCCTATTGCCCCCCATTATTCCCAGTAGCCATTCCCACACCTAGACTACATTTCTACAAATGATTGACAAGACTGAAAAAAAACTAAAAAGCTATTCAGTTCACCCAATTTCCTTCAGAGTGGCCAATATCCAAAAATTTCTGAGACTATACTTGTGTTTGTGTGTGTGTGTGTGTGTGTGTGTGTGTGTATGTGTGTGTATGTACATACATATCTTTAATGATCATTAAAATTAAAAGGAACTCGGGACTCTTGTGTTCTGCTCACTGCTTACCCCTTTGCCCACATTCATGAAGTAAAAGCAGCAGATTTGAAGTAAACCATGAAAACAGAAAAAGATCCCTGGAAATATGCTAGGTGCTAAGAACAACGTAATACTGAAACAAGCTTTCAAAATTAGTTATCTCAAGGGCATAACATTGGCTAACTAAAATTTATTTAACATTCCTCTTGTAAGTTGAAAACATTCCTGCTCCTTATCACTTTCTCTTTGACTAGGCACAACACATTCCTTCTTCCAAATGAATAAATTTCTCCTCTCCTTGGAGCTTAGCTGTCTCCCTGGCAAGGCATCATATAGAACAGCTGTTCTATTACCAGTATAAAAGCAACCCCATCTGATCTAATTGCAAAACATATGGGCAGATTGAACCCAAACTTCTAGTGTGCACTGTATCTTTAAGGGGAAAAAATCAGATTTTTATTGGTAAAATACAGTTAAAAATGCCAAGAATTCAAATATTGTTCAGTTTAAACAGTGTCTATTTAAATAAGTTAAGTCTAAATTTTTCTCATTTAAAATTTTATTTATGTATTTTGAAAAATGCAAATAAAAAAGCATACACCAATATTAAGCAGACCTTAAAACTGTATAAATGAATGAACAGTTAGAATAGCATTGGGAATGGAAGAAACTGTATAACTGAATGAGCTTCTGTACAGTTAGAATAGCATTGAGGATGGAAGCTCTGGAGCTTCACCCTGGATTTTACAGTCTTATTACCAAATATATTTTTATGCACTTATCTATCAAAAATGAAAAATAAATCACAAAATTGGAATTAGAAAAACAATTAGCTTTAAATCCTCTTTTATAACTTGTGTGCATTACCTGAATTCAATCTTTCCCCACCCCCAAATATTTAGCCATTCTTGTCTTCTTTTCTACATGTTATACAGTACCCATGTGCACAGTGCTTAGACATTTACATATATTATTGGCTAGACTCTGGAGATGAGGAAGAACATATTTTACTTTTCTTTCTGAGATTTTGTGACCTCACTTAAAAGCATAGATTCTAAGTGCATTCATTTTCCTGCTAATCTGTGATTTCACTTTTCTTTTCAGCTGAATAGAAATATATATAGGAAATTTTCTTTATACAGTCATTTGTTGACTGACAACTACACTGATTACTATAGTGAATAAAGTAGCAGTAAACTTGAGGCTGTAAATATCTCTGTGGCAGGATGCAGAATTCTCTGGGTACACGCTCAGAAATGAAAGAGTGGGATCATATGGTGGTTCTATTTCTATTTTTTTTTTTTTTGAGAAATCTTCAAACTAATTTTCACAATGGTTGTATTAGTTTTCACCACTGGTGAATAAAATTTCTTTCTCCCCATATCCTGTCCAATATTTGTTGTCATATTTATTTATGATATCTATTCTGACAAGGCTGAGGTGGTATTTCAAAATAGTTTAATTTACATTTTCCCAATGGTTAGGGATACTGAGCATTTTTAAAAATTGGTATTGGCCATTTGTGTTTCTTATCTTGAAAAGTATGTATTTTCATTTGCCCATTTGTTGATTGGCAGTTTTATTTCCTTGGCATTTAGTTTGAGCAATTCTTTGTAAATTCTGGATTTTAGCACCTTGTCTGATGTGCAGCTGGTAGAATTTTTTCTCCCATTATGTGGGTTGTTTGCTCTGCTGTTTCCTTTGCTGTATAGGAACTTTTAATTTTCACAAAAGCCATGCCTATTGATACTTGAAGTTAGTTTCTGTGATATCATTGTTCTATTAAAATGTTCTTGCCCACCCCAAAATCTCAAAGAGTATACCCTATGTTTTATCCTAGAAGCTGCATCATTTCGAGTATTAAATTCAGGTCTTTGGTCCATTTTGAACTGATTTTGATAGAAGGTGAAAGATAAGAATTAAATATCCTCTTCAGATACATTAATTAAAATTAACTTTAAAGTGTTTGTTTTAAATTCTTTAGATAAAATGGAGAAAAGACCCAATATCCTATGTTCAGCTTTCATCAAAGACCAGAGCTAATCTTTCCTAAAGAAAAAATATATTTAATCCATCATCTCTGTCTGCCTAAATTTTGTAGTTTTGTCAGGCCTCAGGAGGTTTCCTGTCTGAGTATTTGCCATCTCTAAGATGGGGATGATGACATTTCACTTTTTTATTGTTTAAGAACAAATGATGTATATTTTAAAAGCCTGAAAAGAAATTGTCCATATAAGTACTCAGTTATATTTGTTGCCACAGTGTTAAATATCTGACTAGAATGGAAAGCTGAAATGAAGTCTCTTTTTCTTCCAGCAGATTTATTTGGGGCAATGCAATTGAAGAGGGAGATTAAGATATTTCCAAACATATTTTTGCCATTCCTATTTTTAAATAAAAAATTTTAAGATAAAGAAGAGAAATTTATTTGAGTTTCCCAATAAAATTCCATAGCTTAACTTGTTATTTCCCATACCATTTATTTTAAATTATGACTAGGTTCTTTTTATTACATTGAGCACCAGCTAGTGTCTAGGAAGGAAATATAGACAATCCTAATATCTTATCACTATCTTTCTGCTATTTAAATATGAGCACTAAAACCAGCCAAAGGATTAAACTCAGCAAATAAACTCCAAGGACAACAGCTAGAAATAAAAATGATCAAATGTGAAACTTATCAACTTACCAATAACAGAATCAATAGAGGATAGAAGCTAAGCCTTTTTACATTCATATAATACACAGAAATTAAAATAATTAACCTCAAGGTAGATGGAAAGTTCTAGAAGATTCTAAGAGCACTTTGAAACCCATACTTGTTAATTATTAGAAGCATTCTGTTCACTATTAACTTTAATTGTATTTCTACAAGGAAAATTCTGTCATTCAAAAGATCAAAACATTTGTTTCTCAACACAATTAAGCCTCATATACCAAAGCAGTGTATCAAAAATAGCCAATATTATTCATAAGAGAAAAGGAAATTGCTACTTAAAATACTTTATATTTTGTTGTGTAAAAAGTATATATATGGAAAAAAGTCAGTCACAGAAAAAAAGAGAGGTTTTGTTCTGCACAAAAAGAGTTCAACTCTGTGCACCCTGATACCAAGACATCTTCAAGGACTTTTTGTTCATCTAGAAAGATCTCTTGGAAGAATCAGGCTTTGAGGATGCATTGAAGGAGGACAAAGTGGTAAATTGTTCACTAGAGAGGGTAATTTGGCTTCTTAAATAACAGGGAAAGAAGGGTAGGGCCCATGAATGAGACAGAGTAAGAGCAACACATCGAGGAGTTTGCACTGGAAACATGAGTAAATAAAGACGAAAGTGGAAGAGTTCTCTGACCTGGGGAACAGTGGCATCACAACAGAGATTATTTTGACATAAATTAATTGGATGTATTTGAGTAAAAAGACCTGATAGGTTACTACTTTTGAGCAAACATTTACTGTGATTCAAGCACATATGGATACTTGCATAATTTTTATTTTCTTTATCACAAATAAACAAAATCTCTTTTTAAAGTTGCAAGTGCAGATAGTATAGATGTTTCTACTAAAGAAACAGTAAACTAAAATCTATACTTTAAAAAGACCTAAATGTAGCCACAGAAATACCTGTACTATAATGCTGAAATTAACAATAATGATTTTTATATCTAAAGAAAACAAAAAAAAATCAAGACCAAGGTAAAAGGCATAAAATAAAGATATATGTAATCAAAAATATCATCTAATGCTCTTTCCACTAAACAAGATCCTCTATCTCTATTTGCTTCTGCTCTATGAAGTACCCTCAAGCAGTAATCTCTCTATCCATAATTTACCCATCAGTAAAAACAGCACTGTAATACTTCGGTCCATTCTTTTTTCTTTATAAGGGTGCCAGGACGTCTGGAAGGATAATGCACACATGTTTAGAATGCTAAGATGAAAAGTAATGCACTTTAATTTTATGAGTCTTTAGTTAAATCAAGATAAAAAGACCTAGTCAGATTATTTCAATGTGTAAATTTTCAACTAGCCAGAAGGCATCCTGGAAACATTATTCAAAAGACTCTAAACTAATGTTATGGAGTTTATGCTTTTCCAGAAACTAATCAGACTAAGGAATTTATACACAACAGTAGTCACTAAACTAAGGCCAGTAATAATATACAGTGAATATAAGAAGTCCTTATGACTGAACCTAAAGATAATTCATACAAATACATCCATCAAAGCAAGATAAACACTAATCAAAAGGATGAGCTATAGTTTAATATCATAGCCATAAACTATTATAAAACAAAAAGTTAAAGGTCGATGAGCAGTATACAATACAGTAAATACAAAAGAGTATTGGGTCTCATTTTCCTTATTTATAAAACATGGTTGAAGTTACAGCTCAAAGGAGGAGTATGTACTTATCATATGAAAGGGCCTGGATTTAATCTCCAGCACCAGAAAAAAAAAAATAAGGATCATACTATCTAATAATACCTCACTGTTCTAAGGATGAAACAACATAATGAATTTAAGACAGCATGTTTACAATTACTATTTTAGTGGTTCACGACCCTCAAACCTAATGCTAGATAGTAGAAAATCTAAAATTGAGTATTTTTCCTGCTACTCTTAGTAGCAAAAGATACCAAAATTTAGAACAGATCCCAAAGGGGATTTAAGTTTTATTAGCCTTCGGGGAACCTCTTCTAACAAAGCATGGTGAGGTCCCCACTACTGGTAATCTTTTTACAGTGTTAACGTTTACTCTCCAGTCTCTAAGGTAGGAGAGACAGAGGAGCCACTGGACTCTCATATTGTCTACAGATAAGAAGGCTGTGTAGGGTGTTCTCAGTGCCCACCTGTCTTATCACAAATGCCCATGTTTTCCCTCTAACCTACTCCAGTTATTGGGATGCAGAGGGGTAAAGAGGGCAACTCAATTTTAGAACCAAGCTACAACTGATCTAGGGAAGGGACAGGGCTTAGGATAGACACCCAAACTGAAGCTCTGATGAGCAGTAACCCATAAAGCTTTTAAACAGTGTTTATAGAGAAGCTCCCAGCTTTTACTATCAGTGGCATAGAGTCCCTCTCTCAAGACATAAGAGCCTGCCTTGGACCACCTGGTTCCCTTCTCAGGCAGGCATAAATTAATACTGACCACAGGAATAGCAGGATTGAGCCAGGATTTGTTTCATTTTGCTTTTGCCAAATTCCCACAAGCAAAGCTTGGGCTCAAGTGTGTTTTATAAGTATGGGCCAGGTGATGCAGGGTCTGGGCCCAACAAATATTGAAGAAAATTATTAAGAATCCAGACACAATGGTGAGCTCCTGTAATTCCAGTTACTTAGACTGAAACAGAAGGATGGCTTAAGCCTATGAATAGAAGGCCAACCTAGGTAACATAGTGAAACCTTATCCAAGGCGGGGAAGGAAGTACTTGTATGTATTACAAGATAGGTAAAGAACCAGGCTGTCTATTCTGCAAGCCCTGCTTTGAATATGCATGACAATAAAGCTTGGCTTGATCAAAGGCAATGCTATTCAAGATTCTTAGCCCACTGAATTGTTGATATTGAACATATTATTATGACTGTCTTCATGAGTCTGATTATTAAATATTCTCCCAGGTACACCAGGATGTATTGGTTAACTTCCTAAAATCTGAAAAGCTCTCCAATATATCTATACACAGAGGTTTTTGATAAAAGGCTTTGAACCTGTCTTCTCCTTGGAGCCTATAGAGTTTTTATTTCCAGAAAATAAATGTTAGTTAATCACAAATAACTACATGTAATAGCACTCTGGCTTTAACAGTGGAGACTGTTGGGCTAAAGAAACCATCTTCAAGTCCAGCTAGGAAGATCCTGCATTTCTAGATTGTTTTTTCAAGTAAACTCTAAAGTGTTAGGCATGGTGGCACCTCCAACCACCAGGGGGGGTAGCAGCAAGAGGATGACAAGTTAGGGGTCAGCCTGAGCCACATATCAAGTTCTAGATCAGCCTGAGCTACAGCTAGACCCCATCTTAAACAAAACCAAGCAAATAAAGCCAATCAAATAGAATCCATTTGTAATATTGTAGTCATACCTCAGAGAAGTTAGAGATTTCAAACTGGCTTCTGAGGCCTGCTTAAACAAAGTCTCTTCTTGTAGTCTTGATCCTAAGTAAATAATTAAGACTCCTTATAAGGTATAAATGTGCCTTGAATCATGCACATTTAATCATCACAGAACTTAAGAGCTGAAAGAGACCCTTGAGAACTAACATAAGCTATTATCCCTTCTCTTCCAAACCGTTTTAACGTCCATGAATTTCTTCTTCCTAGTGAGGCAAGAATAACCTGCCCTGACTTGTCCTTAGACTTGATTTGTAGGAACACCCTGCAAGTCATGTGAACAACCGAGGTAGAGTACAATTTGAGCTCTAACAAACATCTGAATTTAACATAATCAATCTCAAGAGCATGGAAAATTTCAGATATTTTAGAAAAATCACAAACACTTCTAAGTCCAGATAAAAGATTTATCTAACGTGTATGTTTTAAATGCATAAGTTAAAATAGTTAGATATCTTGATGTATTCAATGAGTCAAACACAATTTTGCTGCCAATAAAAAAAAATAATAATGCTGTGCTTAGGGGACTAAATACAAAATCAGTATTGTACCCAGAAAGAACAAGGTAACCACTCTCTCTGCTATGAGCTCTGCTGGAGTTCTATGCATATCTAGACTTTGGTTTCAGCTCTGTTCTGTGTTTTAGGGAAGTTACACAAAACTGAAAAGGTTCAGAATAGAGGTGACCAGGATAGCGAAGAAATATGAAGCCATGTGAAATAAAGATGAATTAAAGAAGTCAAGTTATTATTTGTACTCAGAGTACAACTATACCCCTCAAATATGAAGACAAGCACAAAGAAAACAGACTTGGACATGTTTTCAAAGGCCACAATCCATCTAGTCAAATGTTAGCTAAGGCAGAGACGTTTTACCTAAGCCTATAGAAGTATTTCTTAAAATGTAGAGCCATGCTGGGCTTTAGTGGGTTCTAAGATCCTAATTAGTCCATGTAAAACAAACACGAAAGCATTTGTCACTACTTCAGGGCCTTACTGCTGATTATAACTCTTTTACTGCTGATTATACTGCTGATGGGAGATCACACATTTCCATCTAGCCTTTATCCAACCAATCAGTATAGTGTTATACCAGGTTTGTGAGAGGAAAGTGCTTGCTGGGTAACTAGTTTCAGTTTGGAGATCAGTGTCCTGTGTAAACAATGGGATCCCAACTGACTGGTGGTAAGAGCTTTCAGCTAAATCTCTAGGAAGGAATTTTTTACTGATTCATATAGCAGTTTAAAAGACCTTCCCAATGAAATGATATATTAGACGGTAACCGGTTCTCATAGAAATGTTGAAATAAAATTCTACAACCATCTTGCCCAATGGCAGGAAATCCAGCTTTCCAAGCCAAATCAGCTCTTTCAAATTTATATAAAGTTTTTCCTCTGATGAAGAGCTATGCTTACTATCTAAAGTATATTTGGAGTTCATGCTATAATTAAAAAGTCACCTTGAATATATCACTATAAGGCTAAAATTGAATACCAATAGGCCACAAAGTCAGTCAAGCTACTGAGAACTAAACACAGACAATTCTGTGAATGAATTAACAGAAGACTATAAGTGACACACTATTTAAACAAAGGTGAATGACCTCAATTTGATATCCTAAAGTGTTTGCTACAGAAAGACAGCCATACAGATGTTGGCCTATAGAAATTATGAAAAACAGTTCAAATGGTAAATATTCATAAACCCAGCTTGGTTTCACTTAAAATTGATTTGAATTCTAAGTGCTGATTTGGTATCAAACTATCAGAGAATATAATAAATACATGATGGATTTAACAAAAATACATTCTTTTCTGTCCTTTTCAAAGCAATCTATATCTATCTATATCTATCTATCATCTATCTATCTATCTATCTATCTAAATTAGGAACTGTTAAATGAATTAATAACGAACTGGTTAAACAAGTCCACTTTCTCTGTCCATATTTATAATGAAAAATACTATTGGAAGGAATACAGGCAGAACCAAGGTACTTACATGAAAAAAAGTAAGTTTGATGTTACACAGTTAAGTGAATACATCAAGATGACGATATATATATATATATATATATATATATATATATATATATATATATCCATTTTAATTTTATAAATTACTAATTAGTTAAGTTTTGATGGTGATTATTCATATTAAATAAGTCTCTACCCCTGAGCCCTAAAATCTATTTGAAAATACAACTGTGTTGATATATGCCCTGAAAGAATTTTTTTAAGATGAAACAAACTGCTATGAGGAGTAAGCTCTAGGTTCTCTAGGAACCAGAACTAGAGAGCAGGGGAGGAGTGACTGCTGTCCTTTTCTTTTAGGCTTCTGATTATCTCTTTTGGCAATAAGGATTATCTTTGTGTTCTTAAAATGTCAAAAGTGAAGTGACATTAATTATATGTTTATTTACCAGATACTAACAAAAGGAAGAAATTGCTAGTTAAATATTATGTGCTTAAAACTCTAGACATTCTAACTCATCCTTTTTCTATTTACTAAAACAAAGTATAGAAGTCACAAATCCCCACTTGGCTTCTCCATATTTTTCGAATCAGAAAACAGAGCTGGTCATAAATAAAAGACAACACACAGGTGCTTATCAAGCACAGGAACTATTCTAAACACTAGCTAGGTATGCATTGACTTGGTGGATTTTCTTCTTTCTTCTCCTAACCTCTCTCTACTGTTTTTCTTTCTTTTTTGAGTCTTGCCAAGACTCCAGGTTGTATTAAATGTATTATGTAGCCTAGGCTGGCTTTGAACTCCTGATCCTCTCGTCTTTGCTTCGTTAGTACATGTGTAGTATACACACTCAGTCCATTTTACATAATTTGCACAGCAAACCTATAAAGACTATGATAACCTTCATCTGGAGGTTGAAGAAAGTAAGATCACAAGGACCTGTCCATACTTACATTGACAAAGGGGGGCAATAAGATGGAATTCTAACCTAAAAATGGACTCTAGAGTCTACACTTAGGTACTAGTCTAACTTTTAGTAATATGTCAATCTCTCTTTATAAAAAGCTAAAAAGCACCAAATGTTTAAAAAATAGCTAGTTAGTACATTCCTTGAAGCTAAAAGAGATCCAAATGTGGCTTTTGGGGGTGAATAATCTGCATTCCTACTTGTGCCTTTGCCAAGCTCCAACATACGATTCAAGGCTTAACCATCTGGGAAAATTTCTACCAACTCAATTATAGTCCAAACTTCATACCTGACTCCACAGTAAACCACTGAGCCTAAGAATTAGGTCAACAATCAGATCCAGCTAGACAAGTAAGTGCTCTGGGCAAATCCCCACCCCAATGCAAAGCAAAAGATCTCAGAAAACTTGCTGAATTTCTTAAAGAGGTAGGCCTTATTGGGTGAGTTCCTGGCCTATTTAAGATGCACAAGAGTGAAAGAACAGTAGTTGTATCTTAACTTTGCTTGAACACCTTCACCAGCAGAAGAGCTGCATTTCCTACTGTGAGCTCAGACAGAAATTGGCATGTTAGCATCAGCAGTAAGGAACATCCTACTTTTAAAAAGTGCAAAGATGGTTATCCCTGCTCAAATGGCATTTGCCCAAGCACTGACCTTGGACCTGAGACAGAATGAAGTGGTGCAAGGAAGGGATTTAACCTAATTTATAAACTTGCTCAACCTAGATACACACCTGTCCCACATGGCCTATAAACATCTACTTATTTGCAAAGAAAACACCGACTACAATGCCGTTTTTACTTGTAATTCCAGGCCTGAAGTGGCCTGTTTGTAAGCAAACTACATTGTTTATCTTCTCCAACACACACACACGCAGAAACACACGCACACACCAACATCTATTAACTACACCAATAAAAAGAAACAAACAAGGACACTAGAGCTCTGGGGGTTATCCCATAAAGGTTTTTACCTGCGCATTGATAAAGCACCATCCTAGCTTTCAAACTTTCCCCTAAATATCCCAGGTAGGGTGGCCTTCTGGGCGGATCCAATACAAAAGTTTGTGTCCATTCTGGGACTCTGACAAAGGCCAGAAAACCCTGTTTTAGGAAGCGACCCTAACCCTTCCATATAACAGCAGCTCCCTCTGGATGGAGCATGGCACCAGGTTGGGGGACAAAAGACTTTCTAGATTTGGAGGGATTGGGGGTTTACTTTAACTGGAGCTCGGATCTTCCCTTGGGAAGCTCTTGGGCAAGAAGCGGCCAGGGTGACGAGGCCGGTGTGTAAATAGGCAGTGCCTGGGGGAAGGTCCAGAGGACTAGGAAGCGCCTAGACTCACCTGGGGGAGGAGGAGTAGGGGCTTCGGTGACAGGTGCGGTGGGCGGGACTCTGCTACTGTTGCTGCTTCTGTCCGGGGACTCGGCAGTCGGGGTCCCTGGAGTGCTGGAAGCTTGAGCGGTGGTGACTACAGAGGTGGTCGGCGGCTGGCCAACTGTGCTCGCAAGGGTGGTGGGCGCGGGTCTGGAGGTTGGTGATTCCGTGGTGGGAGTGTGTCCGTCCTCGGAAGGGATGGCGGGCGAGAGGTCCAGAACCGGGAAGGGGGTGGCAGCGGGTTGTGCGCCGGTGCGGAGAGGGATGATCTCCGGGGAGCCGGCTGACGGGGTTGTAGCCCCGGTTTTGCGGACTGTGGTGCGCGGGGGGCCGGTCCGCGGGGCCTGCGCCGTGGGAGCCGCGGCCTTAGGGAAGGGGCTGCTGGCTTGGTCCCGAAGCCCCGGGCTGGGCGACGGGACCACCTGCCCCTCGGCCCCGCCGCCACCGGTGACATTCCCTGCCGAGGCTGTGGAAGCGGCTGCAGCGGCCGCGCAGCACAACAGGGCGAGGCCGCCCAGGCTCGGCAGGCTCCTCATGGCGCGCTCGACTCCGCCATTCATTCATTCATCCAGTCGATCGGTCAGTCATCTTCTCCTCCCTGCCGTCCGACCAAGGAAAGCGTTGCCGCCGCTGCCGCCACCAAGAGCACCATCGCCACCTCCCTCTGACAGGCGGCCGGCCCCGCGGGCGGGCCTCATCGCGGAGGGAGCGACTGGGCGGAGCGCGCACTGCCCGCCCTCCTCGATAGGCAGCGAAGCCTGACCAATCGGAAGCCGCGTCGGCCCACGTGATCCGCCCGCTCCCTGGCCTCTTTGTAACGGCGCAGACCAATCAGAGAACTCCAAGGGAAGAGGGCGGGACGTCGGGAGGCGCGAGAGGTGTTGGAGCCGGCTGGGTTCGCTGCGGCTCCGGCTTTGTCTACCCACAGAGCGGGGCGCGGGCCTTGGGCACCCAACGCCGCCGAGCAGACAAAGGACGCGGCCCGCGCGGCAGATTCCAGGCCAAATCATCTGTTCCACTGGGCTGCGAGCCGGACCCGGGGCGGGAGTCCCCTGTGGGCAGCGTCTCCGCCCTTCTGAACAATAGGGGCGCCGGAGCCGCACCCGGACTCGGGCGGGGGCTGGGTTACATCCCCGCGACGAGCGAGGGTGGTGGCAGCTAAGATATAGATGGAGCTCTGCTCTCACTCTGTTGCTCAAGACAACCGGCCTTGGCCCTGCGGTGTCAGCACTGTCACCTCCATTTGAGATGGGGAAACTAAAGCTCTTGCTGACGGCTTCAGCAAGCCAACTTCTGTGCCCCCACTAAGCACCTGCTAATGGCCTGGCCCTGCACTAAGCCAGATGGGACGGCCTGGAGCCCCATCCTGAGCACAAGAGGGTGTGGAGGAGACAAACTCGCATGCACACTTTATGCCCAGAACCTCCGAAAGAATAGAATAGGACCAGGTTGAATTTCAGCTCCTTGTCTCTCTTGCTGAGTGGTTTTGTAGCTCAAGCAGTTTTCTTAACCACTTAATGGTGAGATGAGAGGGCACACCCCTTCCCCCTCACAGAGTTGTGAAAATGAAATCATGGACTTGAAGGGCTTAACCCAATGCTTGGCCCACGGTTGTAAACCGTCATTAATGCTAACCTCTTGGGGTTGCACTATGTCAGGACAAGCCTAAGGCTGGAAAGCAGCCCGCACTGCCTCTGAGTCCCCAGAGATTCCTGCCTGTTGCCTGCATTGAGGTTGGGCTGATAACAGAGCTTGACCCTGGATGACATTAAACTCTGGAAGAAGTTGGAAATCAGGCAGGCAAACTTGCACCATCACCCAAGTTCCAGTGCTGCCGGACATTGTAGCCTCAGCTGAGCAACTCTTAGGTGCAATCTGGCAGGACAAGTTTGTCATCTGATGGCTTAATTCCATCCCAACACCCTCACTGTAAACTCAGTCGTGGCCTCTCCTAGGATGCTTGCCTTTGTGCATGATTTCCCATTAGTCATTCTCCTCTAACCAAACAGGCAGGATGAGATTTGTGTGTGAACTCCTGTGTGTTAACAAAAGCATGCATTTATTTGCCTGAGTGAGTAGTGGGTGGGGAGAGGATATGTTGGAGCTTGTGCATGAAAGCATAAACACATTTGTAAGTCTCTCTGTGAAGAATGTATGTGTGAGCCTGCAAGTATAAGAACTTATATTTTCATGTGATATGTTTAAGATATTAATGCATGCATACCCATACCGGTGTACGTTTTGTGTGAATTTTCTGTTTTTCAATGTGAGGTTGTTTCTGGGTGTGTCTTTAGAGGCCTACCTATGTAAGAAATAGGGGGCTAAATGAGAGGGCCTGAAGATAAATATTTAGCAAGAATTGACCATGGTTCTATTTTTACTTGCCTTTAGGAAGGGAGTGGACATGGCGTGTCCCTCCCCTGTATTCTTTTGGTTCCTCAGCCCCAACCAAAATGCCACATCCTCTAGGACTTGGATTTCTGAGTGGGAGTTCATCCCTCCCTAGTTCCCTACCGGCCTTTGTTTATAGCCCTGATCTATCAACCCCTGCCTTTTCCTAAAAGGATTAATGATGGCTTTTAGACATAAGTACTACAAATAAAATGAACCACCCACATGACTTAATTACTTCTCCTGGGCACTCATCAACCTCAGGACTAGAACTTGTGATTAATACCCCTGCCTGTCTCTTTCACCCAGCTCTGTGTTCCAGTGCCTACCACTGAGCAGTAACACCCACTGATTAATCTGAAAGAGATCCTGTCCTGCTCACAGGGAAGGAAAGCTTGTGTCTTTATAGCCACAGACTTGGATCAAGTTTCCTTGGAGGAAAACTTTACCCTCTCTGTACCTCAGTTTCCTTGTCTTTAAAATGAGGCCATTAATTCTTTAAACAGATCAAACAGAACTGTTTGTTTTTTTTTTAACAGAGCCTTTTGACACACACTTAACATTTCAATTGCTATTGCTAACCCTGAGTTTTGTTAGCTGAAAGACTGCAGCAGAAACCTCTGTCCCAAAAACTCCAGATCAGGTGACAAGGCTTGACATTTGCTCTACTGGATATTTCCAAATGGTATCTAAAAACTGCTGGCTTGGCCCTGAGCTGTGCTGTATCAGAGACTCTTCACTGCTAGAGGGGAAAAGCTGATTTGGCTGTTTTTTTTTTTTTTTTTTGGTCAGGAGGATCCCAGAGTAAAGGCCTAGAAACCTTGCAGAGTGATTCAGGGCTGCTGTGCCTTGGACAAGGACATTTCATGCAGGACTTCTCAGGTGGGACAATTAGCCAAAAATATGTCTAGGAAGTGTTGAAATTTTTAAGATAATGTTTTTGAGACAGTCTCCCTTTGTAGCTTGGACTGGCCTCAGCGTGCCTTCCATGTGCTTGGATACTGGAAATAGCCACCAATAATCAAGGCCTGTAAGAAAGCTTAGATATATTATTACTTCAACATTGAGTCTTTTTATTACTTAAAAAATTTTTTTCACTTTGTTTGTGGTTGTATGTGTACATACATGAACACAGGCATGCTTGGCTCATATGTAGAAGTCAGAGACATTTGGGGGAAGCTTCTTTCTTTCTACTACTTGGGTTTCCTATATTAAACTCAAGTTGCCAGGCATGGTAGTGCTTACCTTTATCTTGTGAGCCATCTAACCAGCCCAAAGTTTTAAACTCACTGCTTGGCTTTTATCTCTACACCACAAACTACAAGATGGCTTGTTTTGTTGTGTTTTCTGAAACAGTGCTTTACTCTACAATCTGGACTGGCCTAGAACTCCCCATGGAGTCCAGTTTAGCCTAGAGCTCATGACAGTCCCCTAACTTAGCTTCCTGAATACTGGAATTACATCATGACCAACATGACTTAGTTTGTAAGTTTATATTTAAAAATAGAAAAGTAACCATAAATATCTAATATCATACATAGGAATACATCTGTTCAGTTTAATTATATACCATCACTATCAGGATGGCTATCATGGAAATGTAGCAGATGTCAATAACAGGTAATAGAGATTGCAAGTTCCAGGCACTGTACTAAGAGAGGCCCATGAATTACTTCATTTAACTTTTAGAAAACCCCACCCCCAAATAAATGCCCTAGATTGTTTGGACTACTATAAGAAAAACTAGAAGACTTACAAACCGTGCCGATATTCCTCACAGTTTTGGTGGCTAAGAAATCCAAGATCAAGATACCAGCTTGTTGCGTGTCTGGGAAGAGACTTCTTCCAAGTGCACAGATTCCATCCTTTCACTGTCTTCTTGTGATTGAAAGGACAAAGCAGCTGTCTGGGGTGCTTTTTTATAAGGACACTGATCCCATTCACAAGTGCTTTGCCCTGCTGACCTATTGCCTTCTAAAGGCCTCCAGATCCCATATAGGGATAGTGTTAGGATTTCATCACACAAGTTATAGAGAGACACAGCATTCACTTTGCAGCATTTTATTATCTGTATTTTACAGATAAACAAGCTAGGGCAAAGAAAAGTTAAGCAGCTTGCCTAAAGTCCCTTAGCAAGTGAGAGTGGCTGGATTCAGACTGACATCAATCTGTAAAGAGAAAATGCTCTTGATATTATGTTTGAAAGAGAAGACAAAAGTGATGGCCCTGACATTATGTATCAGAATGATGTCCAGTACTTTCCCTGTTGCCCCAGAAGAGAGCTGCCATTCCACTATGGGAGTAATGGCCACAAAGATTCAGAGAAGGCCTGCTTGCAGTCTGTTTGATCAGTAAGTACAAATACTCAAGAAGGTTTAGTCTGATTCCACTTTGTGCTAGGCACCAGCTCAGCATGAAATCCACAGAATCAGCTTAGGTATCCTGCAGAGAAGAGTCTTGTGATGGGACAAGCACTTTTTACTGTTTTGCAGTCTGGAAGCTGAATAGAGTGATTGCTTGCATGCATGCGACTTGCATGCGGTTTGATCATCAACACCACAAAACATTCATTCCTTAGGGTTAGAACTATCACCTATGCTGGAGGAAAAAAGAAGAGGAAAGTAAACTTCTTAAAGGTTTAGACATGCCTAAGATCTGCCCGACTTCAAAGCTAATTCTCTTCTCTATAGTCCAGTCTGTTGGTGTGACCACTGGTGTTGCACATAGCAGTAGGCCAAAAGCAAATACTAAAGAAAGGTCAGACACATTTCTCCCTCCTGCTAGAGCAGCATTTAAGAAAAGAGGCACTGAGAGTCACAAAGCATAAAAATCTGATAGCAGAGGCTCATCCGTACAGCTTCTTCCATATTGTAATAAAGCACAGACACTTTGCCCTTTCTGGTTTTACTGAAACGTCAGAGCTGACACAGACTCTTACTAGTGCTGCAAGAACCTGGTCTCCTACCAGATGTAGCAGAATGCAAGGTTTGGCATCTTTTGCCATAGGGTTAGCAGAGTTACCATTAATCAAGTCTGTCCAGCAAAGAACACTGGCAGGCTACTCTCAGGAAAGGAAACACTGTGACTAAAAAGCATGAAGTGCCGCATGCAGTCAGCATTGCAAACCAAGATGGTGATGGCTTTCCTTCTAAACCTTCTCATTTGCATGGCATCAGCAAGTTCTAAAAACCAGTTATACTTGGAACTGACCAGAGAGTGTCACTCAACAGTTGTTAGGACCGACCGCAGAAACTGATCAAGTGAAGCCTTCTAGGAAGTCTCAAACGTGTCCATTCTCTCTGACTCTTGTTTCCCATTTTTAAGATTCTTCTCAAAGAAAATAAATAATTAGATATATGTAGTGATATACAAAAATGGAATGCTGGGCATGATGGCAGATGCTTATGATCCCAAGACAGTGGAGGTAGAGGCAGATGTTAAGGCTAGCCTTGAGAAGAAATTGATTAAATATGTTGCACTCTATACTTCTTTGTTGGAATATGAAACATCTACAGAAAGCATCTACAGGCTGCAGACACAGCTCAATAGTTACGAACACTTGCTGCCCCTCACTTCAGCTCCAAAGGATTAAACATCTTCCTCTGGGCCTAGAGACACACCTGCATGAGGGGAGGGGGGTCAGAGAGACAGAAAGAAAGAGAGACACACCTGCATGAGGGGAGGGGGTCAGAGAGACAGAGAGAAAGAAAGAGAGACATAAAGAGAGACGAAGAAAGCATTCAAAGGCATAAAGATAAAAACTGAATCTAAAGCAGAACATGAGGTGAAGTCATATTCTGGTTGTAAAAAATTATAGAAAACATGGATTATATGACAGGTATGATCAAATTATGCAGTACATGTACAAGGACAGTACAGAATAAAGGACAGAGTCAAAATAACAGAATACTATAATCATTCTTTGCTTTTGATTGACTGCATTATGGATGTTCTAAATTTTTCTCCACATATTTCTGCATTTTCCCATATATTTTTTTTTCAATGCACATCCACTGTTCTCAAAGTCAGCAACCAATAACAGAATTAGCTTGCATCTAAGGTCGTGTCTTCCCAGCATGCCCAATGTCACAAACCTATATTCATTGAAAAGCACCATCTCTAAATAATGATGTTAAATGTTAAACCCCAGCTACAAAGTCCCTCTGATGTTAAAATAAGCTCAGAAAAAAGCACTTGCTACACAGTTCTTTGAGATGTTGAAGGCCGTCATTCACAGTGGGCTCTGAGGCAAACTTGCTCACCATCACTGTTGGCAACAGAGCAAAGCATTTGAACCATTTTGAGGAGGAATGGGGTCTGAGCTTCTGGAATAAATCCATTCCCTTAGATTTCTATAATTGTCCAAACGGGATGACTGACAGGCACACAGCAAATAGAACTTTCCAAGTCTGTTTTTCCTATCAGCTTTGTAACAATCCTGGAAGGAAGATGGAAGTGGTACCAGTAGCAATAACACCAACAGTGACTTTTACTGAGCATTTATTACATGTTAGGAACCAACAGGAAGCGCTTGCCATACCCAGTCCTTTAACATTATACTGTAAAGTAAAGATTGATTGTTATCTTGTCATTAGGAAGTATACTGTCACTCTAATTAGTCAAATAGTTTGCCCAAGGTAACCAAGGTAATAAATTGGAGGACTTTAGACCTCAGGTCCATTACTTCTTATTTATTCCCTCCACTTTGGTTATTATTATTTTTATGGCTGTTGTTATTACGATAGACAATTTTGTAATAAAGAGTCCTAGATTCAGTCCTCGTTATTCCAGCTGCGTAGGTTCAGTTAAGGTATTTTGGCTCACTGTCCAGATTTCCCTCTTGGTAGGACAAACATCACAAGCAAAATCATTCATATAAAGCATTTGAGCCAAAACCTTACTAGTCATGACCATTCAAAAACGTTTCAGGAGCATTCAAAAAACATTGTTATACATCTGTTTTTCCTCAACTGTCTTTCTTCATGTGAAGGACAGGAGAGTCCAGTGTCCTTGAGACTCCACTGCCAGAATTTCTAGACCGGCAGCACAGTCACATTCCTTCCACTCTGTGCCCTCTAATGAGCCTCCTCACCACAGCCCGGACTTGCCAGAGAGCAGCACCAGGACTGAGGAGCATTTGGCACAGTGGGCACCTGCCTCCTCTCTCTATTTGAGGTGCCTTTGAGTGTATATAGTTCTTTAAGAATAAAATGACCTCTGATGGACGCTTTTATGGTAACTGTATTAATTTTGTGCTGACTTCTGAGTGATAGGCAAACACAATTTCAAAGCAATTCTCTGAATGATCTACAAAAGAAAAAAATGTCAAAACAGGACAGGTCACTATGGAATGGTCATTATTAGGAAGGATTGGTTCAGTGCTTTATATCTCTGTTTTTGCTTGGTAATGAAATAGCTTAATAGAACCTACACAGTTAGGATGACCTTAAACCCTAGTCCCTCCAAATATATCATGTGGAAATGATAAACCAAGACTTACAGAAAATAAAAGGGTCTTGATAAGTTCTCACACTGCAAAATAGCCGCTGACTCAGGGTCAGATTCTAACCTCCCAACTCCCAAATCACCATCAACCTCAAGTCACTCCTTACATGGGAGGCAGCTGTGGGCCAGTAAGTGTTTAAGTCTGGCTGGATGTCCATGGGCCTTCCCACTTCTGACTTCTGTTTCAGGGCTCTCTTCATATCATCAAGTTTTCTCTATAGAAACTGTCGTTCTAGAATCACAGAGATGGCTTCTGGCTGCCAGCTTATTATCAGTGGGGAAGGCAGTATTTTAAATACTGAAGAAAATGAGGGCTGCTGTGGGCAGCAGTAGGGACCTGAGAAATGACAAAATCTTCCAAATCTGGCCACACTGTGTAAGGGAAGTAGAAAGGGCTTTGCCATTCCAGCAGTACCAAATTAGAACAACCTCGAAAGGAGGTCCTAAAATATCAGGCCTCTTCTCAAGCTTATGGGTTTCCTTTCCTTGCCCAAACAATCACAAGACTGTTCTGATGATCACTGGGTATTTACCGGTTGTGTGCAATGCCCCGAGTGCAGTCTGGAATTTGGAATTGGATGTAATCCTTAGCCACATGCTGGCAGGGCTACCTCTTTAAGAGGTAGGAACACTGAAATCTCTGTCATCCAGTTTCCCACTGGGGACTAAGTCTGTTATTCAGCCAAGCTGTGTTTGCTGCCCGGAATCAGTTCCCTTCGAGATGAAATATTTTGGTGAGGAAAGTCCACAATTCAGTGGGCCCAGCTGCACCACTCCTAGCCTATGGCACTGAAGGCATAACTCAGTCTCTCTTAGGTATGTATGTAACCTGTAAAATGTGCATCAAATGTTTGGTGGAGGAGAATTTGTTCATTCATTCATTTATTCATTCGCTCATCAAAAATGTATAAGCACTGACATAGTGACTCCTTATAAAACAAACAAAATGAGACTTTTCACTCATGGTGCTTGGAACAAAGCAAGAGGGGCCAGTGATGAACACATAAAAGGGAAGACAACACAGATATGTAGAGCCGATAGTCAATATTACAAGGGAATAACACAAGATTATGAAGAGATATCCTTTTACTGTGTTCAGGCAAAGCCACTCTGAGTATTCAATATTCTTTCTGAAATCAGAGGGAGGCATAATAACATATTGTACACACAAATAATTATAAACACATATATACATATAAACATGTACACACATAAGTATACACATGTTCACATGCATGAATATGTACATGTACACATATAAATAAGAACATGTACACAATAAACATATACCTGTATGTACACATAAATATATACAAGTATATACTCTTATGAACATACATATATACACACAAAAACAGACACATGCATACACATAAAAACATGCCTATGTACACACATACATATAATATATACACACATATAAATATAATACATGAACACACCCAAAAACATAAATATGTACATAAAACCAAATACATACAAGACTATACACAAAAATAAATATGTACAAAACTACATAAGTATACATATATGCATACACATGCATAAATATACATATGTACACAAATAGTATATACATGTGTACAAATATAATTATACACACTTATACAGACAAAATACACATGCACACACACATAAATATACAAATATACAGATGCATAAGCATTCTCATATAAACACATGAACATACACATGAACATATACATAAATATACACATGTGCACACATATAAATATCCGCATATACACACATGAGTTTACAAATGTATACACACATAAATATCCACATATACAAACAAATAAATATGCACCATGTGAACACATACATAAATGTTGATGTGTAAACAAGTATTAATATACCAATGTACACATACCAACATGAGCATACAAATTTGTTAACACACAAAGACACACATGTCCACATATAAACATAATTATACCCTTGTTCACATATAGATATACACATGTACACATATAAACAGGCAATATGCACACATAAACATACACTTGAACAAACAAATATATACATATATGCATGGACATGCACATAAATACACATGTATGTAAACATAACAATACACATATACATACATAATCTGTGTGTACACATTTATTAATATGTGTGTATATGGTTGTGTTAATGTTTGTGCATGTGTTTATTTAAATATATATATGTGTATGTATGTATATTCATACATTTTACATGTCTACATTTTGTGTGTGTGGACAAGTATATTTTTGTGTGTATGTATATGTTATGTAACACTTTTCTCCAGACTGAAACATTCCATCCTTCAGAGCAGCTCCTTAAGCAGGAAGGTAAACAGCTCCAAAGAGCTTCAGAATGTCCCTGAAACTGACCAACCAGATTCTGTAGGTCACTCCCTGCCTTAGTAAACAGTAAAAGCAGAGAGTCCCTGTAAGATGAAAGGAAACCGAGCTGGGAAGAGTACTCTCAGAAGAGAAAAGCTACAAGGAGGACTCTAAGATCAGGCAGGGCTGCCTTAAAGAACCAGAAACCAGCAGCTGCCTGGGAAGAGGCTTAGACCAACTAAAGCACCTGGAGAGCACTCTTTAACCTTTTGAGCTGTAGACTTTGTAATGTGCTTCAAGTTTCCATGCTCAGATGGGATTCAGTGATACAGCTGCCTTTTACTTTTGCTCCTGTAAGTAACCTCTCACCCATGTTCCTGTATGTAACCCCCATAAAACTCATAGTTCTCAAGTTGGACTGTGGTAGTTTATGTGCTTTGGTCTGTCATAAGATGCCTAGTTGCAGTGAGTGGACATTTGTATTGTGTCTCCTTGGAAAAAGTTTTGTCAGATAACAAATAGTTGGTGCTCAAACAGGAACCTGACAGAAGCAAAGATGGGTTGATGCAGAGTGATTGCACTGTCCTGGCTATGGGTAGCAAGGCATGTTGAAAGGGAAAGGTATCAGCTCAGGATACCCCAAGACAAAGTTCTCATCACAAAGGAGAATGATTTACCCCAGGGGACAAAGCACATGGAATAGAAGGCAAAAATGAGAGATAAAGATGAGGGAGATGGGGAAGGGAACAAGGGAGAGGTATTTGTCCAGAAGGAGGTCAAAGGACTGCCTCTGGATAGAGAGAAGACACACATGGCCCATAGTCAAATGACAATCTATAAA
This sequence comes from Mus minutoides, assembly GCA_902729485.2. NCBI lineage: Eukaryota > Metazoa > Chordata > Mammalia > Rodentia > Muridae > Mus > Mus minutoides. The sequence goes on from LR750385.1 coordinate 546,137, forward strand.
TGTAAAAGGGGAAACTCTATGTTAGGATGAGGTGTTTAATTTTAATTGGACATATTAATTAGGTGAGCCAAAGGGTCTTTTGATTTTTAGAATCCAATACTTTAATAGTTGGACCTTGATAATTAACCTTAAGGGAAGGGAATGGCCAAGTAAGGGAATAGACCGTGATGGCTAGCTTTAGGAATGTAATCTAACAGTTTATAGCAAGTCAAGGAAAAGAGGGAGAAGAGAAAGCCTGCTAGAGCCATGTTTGCTAGAGTCCCTTCACATGTTAATGAAGCTGAGAAGCTTGAGGAGAGAACATCCATTGTGGAAATTTGGATATAGTTGTCCTTCTCTGTGTTGCGTATGTAATGTGCCTTTGTGTTATGACAGCAATTGAATAGTTCTTGCTATGGGTGATGAGAAACACAACTAATGCTGTGTTAGAAACACAACTAAGGCTAAGGAGTATCTGTGGAAGTAATATCAGGATGGCAGTATTCATCTGTATAATATAGGGTGGCATGCCTGCTTTATGCGTGAAGTCTACCACATGAATACAGAGATGCCCTGAGAGCAGTTAAAGGTTTAGAGAATATATTTTCCTGTCTTTGAGATTAGTGCACAAGAGGTCAGAGTGCTGGTAAGCAGTGGTAGAGTTTGCCTGGCCACTGTTGTGTGTAGTTAAAAATGCATCTGGGCCTGAGATGGAGTCCAAGCAGGAACTTATTTGTGTAAAGGAGGAACTTGCTCAAGTAAAGGAGAAATTGCAGCAATAAAGGAAGATGTGGCTAGCATCCTCTGTGCTAACCTTTCTGGTTTGGCAACTAAATTATATAAACAAGAAGATGAAAGAGAGATGGTGAAAGCAATAAAAGATACCTCTCAAGTCCAAACTTTAGTAGCAAAAGAGGGAAAAGCTGTAATCCAGCATGCAGATGTGGCACTAATCATGGGCCAGTGCAAGTAACAAGGATGATTAGGAAATTCTCAGGGCTTCAACTGCTGAAATTAGGGAAGACTTAAACAAGCAATGAAAGAGCATGTCTCAACCTGGCTTCTGAGGTTGTGGGAAATGGGTACAGATGGGATCAGTATGACTGTTGTGCAGGCAGAAAAACTATAATGAGCTTAATAACTATCCATCCACCCTTAAGGCAAACGCAGCATATCCTAAGAAGATATGAGCCACTAGGAATACTTGGTTATCACCATCTGAAGTCCCCATAAATACCATGGTCTGCTGGACCATAGCAGAGTGAAAGGTGATATTGAGGGGAACTAGGAAGAAGGAAAGTTGTGTTTGAACCCCTGTTCTCTGGACTGGATAGAACTTTGTTCACAGAGAAGTTAAAGAAAAGGTTGCCTTGAGATTGGTACGGAGCTTTAGCAGCTGTGCTAAACCCTATGTTGGAGCAGGATCTTTATAAAGTAGGAAAAACTTTGACAGTTATCACTGATTTAGACCAGCATGTAGAGTGTTCATAAAGTAAAAGGACAAGATAAAGGAAATACAAAAAAGGTAAAACAGAGGACATGTCTGGGTTTCTTGAAGACAAATGTGGCAGGATTTATGTCATGCTGGTGCTCCTAAGGAAAGAATTGGTAGAAAGCCAAATTGTATGCTAAGGAGCTGGACAGTTTTAAAGCAGTAGTTCTCAACCTTCTTAATACTGCAGCCTTTTAATATAGTTCCTCATGTTGTGGTGACCCTGACCATAAAATTATTTCGTTGTTACTTCATAACTTTAATTTTATATTGTTGTGAATCATAATGTATATATGTGATATACAAGATATTTGATATGTGACCATGTGGGGTCTCAACCAACAGATTGAGAACTACTCTTTTAAAGCCTGAGCATCAGTTCACAGAGGACATCAATGATAGAATGGTATGGGTGAAGACAATCAAGCCTGTTCCATGGGTGGGTGATTATACCTGTGACTAAGGAGGGTACATTTCTCTGGAGCAAAAGGTTATCCTAGGTGTGGAGATCATTTTCCCAGCCAGGAATACCTCTAACACTCAGCTATGGTAGAAGGCAGAGCAATAGCTTCAGGAGTAGTGCCAATTCAGAGTTTCACTGACCTAGGGAGCAAGACCTTATTCACTTTTGTCCCCGAGTAGGACTGAACAGATTAAGTTAGGTTCACTGAATTTATCAGGTATAGAGAAATGTAGTGTAGCATCATGGAAGAACTCCAGGATATCAAAACAGAATGCATTGGAGAGAATGACTGAAGATTGCAAGAAACTATTTAACTTGGCACCTCCCTTCTATGCTTTGTACCCAACTTTGATTTGTAGAGGAAGCAACTGATACAGTTAGATGGAACCTTTCCATGCTGTATTAACTCTGGCTTATATTTGACTTCAGTATCTTAGTTGTAAACCTCTGGAATTATCTAACACTTGCTTAGAACAGATGACTTTTAGAGTGTTTCAGCAATATTACTTTTGTGACCTCTATTTGGCATGGGATGGTGCTTCTGGATGTTGCCTTGCCTTGCCCATCCTCTGGAAAAAGTTTTGTTATGTAGCTGACAAAATGTTAATGAATTCCTTACCCTGCTTTTTGTCCTATTGATAATCAGGGGTCAGGAAAGAGGGTGACATTATCCTTAGACTACTTCCTGCTAAGTCATTGGAGTGAGCCTCTGATTCCACAGCCAGGGGGTGATAATCCTGTAATAACAACCCATTAAAGGGCTGGTTAGAAATCTTGAATTTGCTGTTGAACAAATCTAGGCAGGAAGCTTATAAGAACAATTAGTAACATTAAGAAAATGAGGGTAAAAAGACAAAATTCCGTTCTGTATTAGACCATCAATTATCCATTGGCCAGAAGCAATGAGATGTTTTTGTAGATCTGTCTGGAGTTGTTGGATCTTGTCTTTTACTATACCCAATCACTTTACATAGAAGCAACACTTCTCCCCAAGGAAGAGGCAAATACCACCCTTCTACACTCTTAGTAGACTAATTCTTGTTTATTTTATAGTCCTACAGTAGCCAGTCTGTCTTTTGGCCCTGAAGATTGAGAATAGTCTGAGCCAACCATTGGAGGTCTTGGATGTAGATAGGAACTAGTAACAGTTCTTCACTGGATATCAGCCCTAACTTAAGAAAGAGGAACACCAGAGCATGTTCCAGACCACCTGGAGGGTAGGCTGCAGTAAATCTGAGTACTACAAAGGGTGGGGTCATTATGAACATTTGGGCATACATGGGTAGTAGTACTGGAGATTACAGTATTATTATTGTCTAAAGAATCAAGTGTGACCATAAATCTGGTGTGCTCATTTCCCTGAAAAGTTAAAGCAGTCTAAGATATTTGATTCAGAGCAGTTAATGAGCAGTGTGTTGAAAGAGTCTTAATAGACCATTGAGTAAGGCCATGAATAGTAGCTGTGGGTTTGACTTGGGAGAAACACACAACCATCATTCTCCAAAGTAGCCAGAGAGAATGTAATTTAGTAGCTGATACACAGAGGCTAAGGTCTGAAATAAGAGATGGAGTAGTGACCATGAGGATAGAGAAGTGGAATCAGTCAGTCATCCAAGTGGAAAGGTGTTACAGAGATAAGAGACTTTAATGAATGTTGGAGCACATCTATTTTTCTATAACTAGAAGTTGGAACAGTGTGGTGTATACTCTTTGAATCTTGATCATGCCCATGGGGCACCTGATGAACAAGTCATAATATAGTTTGCTGGTAATACTCTCCTCCCATCAAGTGTCTCATAGGTCTTTAATGAAGAAGGAGCATCCCTCCTGTATCTAAAAAATAGATTTTATATTCAGATTTGTCCACTGTAAGTTTCTGGCCACTGTTTACAGCGTTTTTTTGTAATAGATAAAACATGCATAGGGAGTAAACCCTGGTGAAGACGATGTGGATAAGGGAGTTATATGGTACTGGATTGGCCTTTGACAGCCAGCTATAGAGTAATTTCCAAACCCTGTTAGGATTGGCTATTGGGGTTGGGGGAGTGAGGTCTTTAATGTTAAACATCCATATGTAAGAGCTACTCTGGACATGTGTAGATAGAAAGAAAAAGAGGAAGAGAGAGAAAGTTGAGACATAAAACAGCTTTGTATCATTTATTTGTGCTGTGGCAGAAGTTGTTATATGAGAGAATTTGAAAATTGAGTATGCCAATTTTGACCACTGGGCTGTACTGAGGTGAAACTATTTGTAATACTAGAGTGAGGTTTTAATAAATTTTGAGTCCATGAAGGAAGAGAAAAAGTGCCACAAAATGAATTGTGTCAAAGGGAGTTTTGTAAGTTCTAAGTGGGAGCAGAGAGACAAGAGAGAAACCCAGGATAGCATACAAAAGCTTCAAGACTTCTAGCAGGTATTTGAAAGATAGGAGGGCAAAGTTACAGAGGTTGAAAAGGGATTAAAGAAGCTGTGGGACTTATCAATCTGCTCCTGGGGGGAGGAGGCAAGGTAACAGGGAGGGTTCCAATAGAATGAGGCAAGTAGATGTCTTAGTAACTAGAGAGTTGCCTACATGGTAGGGGCATACAGGGCATAACAGGGAGATGGCCATGTTGTGGGCACCCTGGAAGACCTAGCAGGCTTGAAAAGCCAGGAAGAGAATACTTATTGAGTAGGAGAAGAGAGATGAATTGTTCAAGTAGGTAGAGGGAAGAAGAAGCTGAAGTTGTGGACTCTAGGATTTGGAATCAAATATAGTGGGTGGCAGAAGCCAGAAGAAACACATAGTTCATACATATCTTAGTAGAGTCAAATCAGTAGTTTGAGTCAGATTAGATGCATAGTTTAAAGCAGCTAAGTCCCTTAGGTAGTTGAAAGGCATGGATAAGAGCTATTAGTTCAGCCTGTTGATTAGCAGTTTGGGCTGGGAGGTCTTGTTGATCCTTGTGAAAAGACTTGGCCATTAGTATAGGAGGGCTTGTTTGTGGCACCAAGGGTCACCTCATATAGGGGTGAGCAAAAAGAGAGAAAGAGGGAATCCAAGGGTATAAAATGGCATCCATTCCTAAGAAGCATAGAATTTTATACTTGGTGGTGGGAACTGTGAGTGACTGGATTAGGCATATTCTATCTAGGATAATGGCCTGAAGGGTAGACAGCTATAACTTAGACATCTAAGGTCAGACCTATATACTTGGCCATATAGAAAGTTTAGTAGAGTAGAAGTATCGGCCTGACTAATTTGTGGAGCTACACCGCAAAGCAGAAGATCATCTACATATTGTATAAACTTAGATTCAGAAGGAGACAATGAGTAAACCAGAGGCCAAGGCCTGTCCAAATATGGGCTGCCCTGGAACCCCCTGGAATAGCAGGGTGCAGGTGAGTTGGGTGGAAACATTGGTGCTTGGGTCAAGCCAAGTAAAGAGAATATATTTCATAACTGGGTATTGAGAAGAATGGAAAAGGAGGCATCTTTGAGGATAGAGAAATGAGAGAGCCCTGTGGGGATAACAGAAAAGAGAACATAGGGTGAGCAACTACAGGGTAAAGAAGAACCACTCCAGAGTCAAAAGTCAGAGTTACCCAGTCAATAGGTATAGGTTCTGTCAGTCTTTTTAACTACATGTATGGGAATGTTAAAGAGGAAAAGAAGTCGGGGCACAGAAGGCCTTTTCTTAAGAAGTCAGAGATAAGAGGCTTAAGTCCTCTGAAACTTTGGAGGCATAGTGGGCATTGAGCCTGGGTGATATAATTGGTAGTGCTTTGTATGTAAATGGGTGACAAGAGGGGCATGGTGTTTAGCTATAGTGGAGTTTTGGGTGTCCTATACAGAAAGGGAGCTTGGAGCAGAGATAAGAGGAAGTTGCAGGGTTGAGGATAGTGAATCTCTTTCCATTTCCCTGATCACTTGCAATACTTGTAAAATTCCCAAATAATATTGCGATCTATGGTGCCATTTTGGCTGGTTATCTAAGGGATATTGAAGCCAAATTTTATTGCAAAAATGAACAAGTTTGGGATGTTTCAGGTTGGGTGCTAGGTGGGAAGGCTGGAGGTTTTCTAAGAGGCATTATAAGAGGGTATGGGTGTCAACATTTCCAAGGATGAGAAAGGGTGGATAAAAGGTCATAACATCTGAAGCCAAGGGAATTCCCTGGATTCAGAGAGGACTGAAGGAGACCAAACCTTTTAGTGGGTTGTCACTACATTCCACAGTCACTTCATTAGACTCAAGGAATCATTTACACCAACCAAAATAGAAACTTATTGAATTACAACTGATGGATGGGGTGCTAAGCAATCAATGAGCTAGAGGAGAAATCTGTTGCAGGTGGATGTGAGATGAGGGATAGAGTCTTGGGATGCCTCAGATCCTGGGGGGATGGGCACAGGCACAGGCACAGGCACAGGCACCAAGAGATCCTATCCTGGTTTTGGAATCAATGAAAGGGTTTTTACACCAGAAGGGCATCATAGACATCAGGAGGGGGGGGGGGGGGAGTCACACCATGCAACAAACATCACATAAGAGACTTGTTGGGGAGAAACACAAAATGGAGGCTGCCTCTGAATGGAGATAAAGCAGAGGACTGGTAGTACATGTGGGTTTTTTTCTATAGGATCTTTGAAGCAATGCAATGAGTTAATGAAGCATGAGCAGTGAGGTACTGGTACTGTGAAAGTACAGTGGAGCTGGAAGTATTGCTTAGCTGAAGTATTGCTTAGCTGGAAGTATTGCTTAACTCTGAAACATTGCTTGGCCATTAAAGCCTCTGGGCTTCAGGGCAGGCCAGGGGCAGGGTGATTTTCCACAGGTGTGTTACCTTACAGTTAGCCTCTGAGTGTTTTGCAGATTTAGAGAGCCATTAGGGAGACATACAAATGCATCTAAAAGAATGACGATGAGAGATCAGTGTGCACAAAGTACAAGGGCCAGTCACAGCTGTAAAAATTCTTTGGTATTATGGTCTGGTAACATGTGTATGATACTTGGCAATGTTATTGACAAAACCCACAACAGTCAGTACTTGTAAATTTAAAGAAGCTACAAACACTGGGGCCACTTAGGATATTGATAGATCTTCATATCACATCTTGCTTATGCTGCCTATCCTCTGTATAAATTGTATATGGAATCGGGACAGAAAAGCTTGAAAGGATTTTGAGCAGGCTAAGATTCTTGTAGGACAAGAAAAACAGCTGTGTGTCCCACTGCCCCAGTGTCTCTTCCTGTTAGAAGTCACCAGTTCAGAAGGCTATATATAGCTAGGGGCTATGCCTTAAGTAACCTGTTCCAGTAAGATTTTAGAAAGAAGCAGAACCTTTGTATATAGCATAGAACAGCAATTGTGAGGGCATAGAAAGCACTGCAACATGTGGAACCCATAACTACTTGCACCTCAGTATAGATTGAAGGCCTATTAGTAAAATTAGTTTCTGGTGTGACATAGAATCAATTGTACAAAGGTGGCTAGCATACATACAGCAGTGAGATGTGGTGGGTGCAAGTTCTGAGACCGATGCTATGCAGGCTTTTCTAGAACCAGTGTCCTTTACAGCTACTGAGTCTCCTCTTATTCTCAATAAATAAATAAATAAGCAAGTAAACAAACAAACAAACAAACAAATAAACAAACAAATAAATAAATACCCAGCTAAATGGCTTTAAATCCAAAAGGTAATTGTGTGGTTTGAATAAGAATGACCCTCATAGGCACATATATTTGAATGGGTAGTCACTTATCAAAGTAGAACTTGGATAGGGAATACGATTAAGACATAGGGACTTGTTGGAGGAAGTATTTCATGGGGGTGGGCTCTGAAGTTTCAAAACCTTATGTCAGGTCTACCCTCCCTACACCTCTTTCTGCCTGCAATTCAGAATGTAGCTTTCAAGTACTTCTCCAGCCCCATGACTGCCATACCTGCTTCCTTATTCCCTGCCTTGATGTTAATGGGCTATGAAATGGAAACTTAAGGTTTCTTTGGAAAGTCAGTTGTGTTTGATGTTTTTCCCCCCTGGGGCAAACACAAGAAGTAACCTTTCACTACTGCAGATACAGGTGAAAGGCTAAGGCAGACTCATGAAGAAATGTTTTTGTGAAAAAAGACCCAGGTGAGAGGATGTTCTGCTAAAACAAACAAACATGTGAAAGGACACACGGTAAAGGATTCTTCCCTTAAAATACTCATATAAAAAAAAGAGCACTCATATATTAGTCTACCTTATATTGCATAGTGGAGGTCCATTTATCTGGACTCCATAGACAGAAATGCACCCAAAAAAAAATTCTGGTGGAGTGCTTAGGGGTTTTTTGCAGCTTCCTCAGACTTTGGCTGGTTAGCTGAGTGTTGTCAGCAGAGACAGACTCAGGTGGAATTTCGCTAAGTCTGACTCACATGCTGAGACAAAAGGTAAGGTAACCAAGCCGTGGAGGACATGTGATGTTTGGAGAGGGTATAAAAAGGACTGGACAGATTCTGATGGAGGCTTGAGCTAAATGCTTCTCGAATCTTTGCTGATCTTCACTTTGGTGAGACACAGCAAGAACTGGCATTCCCATTGCTGTCTGCTGCTGAGTCATACCTTCCCAAGGCTGAGGTCTGGCTGTCTTTGCACCTCCACTATCTGTATGTCTGTGAAGTGCTTGAGAGTGGATCAAGATGGCACTGCTGATTCCTGTGAACTGAACTACTGATTTCTTGGTAACATAAATAAGATTTGTTCCAAAGAATCATTTCTATCACGTCCACTTCCCATGTATCCTTTGCTTTCTACTACCTCTGGTGGGTGGTGGGCTAGAAGGGAAGTTAGAGCATTTCAGAACTATTATTAAAAGTAGGCCTTGAAAAACTTACAGACTAGGCCTCTGAAACTGTAAGCAAGCCCCCAGTTAAATGTTTTCTTTATAAGAGTTGCCTTGGTCTATTTGGGGCTATTGTGAAGAAATTGTTTCCCTAATTTCATTTTCAGCCTGTTTATTATTTGTATGAAGGAAGGCTACTGATGTATTTGAGTTAATTTATATCTGGCCACTTTGTTGAAGTTGTTTATCAGCTGGAGAAGTTCCCTGGTAGAATTTTTGGGATCACTCATGTATACTATCATATTATCTGCAAATAGTGATACCTTTATTTCTTCTTCAACAATCCGTATCACTTTGATCTCTTTTTGTTTTCTTATTGTTCTAGCTAACACTTCGAGTACCATAACACTTCCACTGCTATATTGAATAGATATGGGGAGAGTGAGCATCCTTGTCCCCGATTTCAGTGGGATTGCTTCAAGTATGTCTCCATTTAATTTGATATTGTCTGTTGGTTTGCAGTAAATAACTTTTATTATGTTTAGGTATGGGTCTTGAATTCCTGATCTCTTCAATACTTTTAACATTAAGGGGTGTTGTATTTTGTCAAATTCTTTTTCAGCATCTAAGGAGGTGATCTTGTGATTTTTCTTTGAGTTTGTTTATATAGTGGATTATGTTAATAGATTTTTGTATATTAGACCAACCTTGCATCCCTGGGAGGAAGCCTACTTGATCATGATGAATGATGGTTTTGATGTGTTCTTGGATTCAGTTTGCAAGAATTTTATTAAGTATTTTTGCATCGATATCTTGGGGTAACTCTAACCAAACAAGTGAAAGACCTATATGACAATAACTTCAATTCTCTCAAGAAAGAAAGAAGATCTCAGAAAATGGAGAAATCTCCCATGCTCATGGATTGGAAGAATTAACCTAGGGAAAATGCCATCCTACCAAAGGCAATCTATAGATTCAATGCAATCCCTATTAAAATCCCAACATAATTCTTCAAAGACATGGAAAGAGCAATTCTCAAATTCATCTGAAAAGGAAAAATCCCAGAGTAGAGAAAAAATCGTAACAATAAAAAACATCTGGGGAAATCACCATTCCTGACCTCAAGCTTTACTATATATAGAGCAGTAGTGATAAAAACTGCATGATATTGGTTCAGAGACAGACATGTTGATCAATGGAATAGAATTGAAGACCCAGAAATAAAACCACACACTTACAGACACTTTATCTTTGAAAAGAAGCCAAAATATATACAATGTAAAAAAGAAAGCATCTTCAATAAATGGTGCTGGTCTAACTGGCTGTCTGTATGTAGAAGAATGAAAATAGAACAATATTTGTTACCTTGCACAAAGCTCAAGTCCAAGTGTATCAAGGACTTGAACATAAAACCAGATACACTGAATCTAATAGAAGAGAAAGTGAGAAAGAGCCTTGAACTCATTGGCACGGGGAAATTTCCAAAGAGAAGTCCAATATCTCATGCTCTAAGCTCAAGAATAGATAAATGGGACTTCATGAAACTGGAAAGATCCTGTAAGCCAAAAGACATAGTCAATATGACAAATCGGCAACCTACAGATTGGGAAAAAATCTTCACCAACCCCACATTTGATAGAGAGCTAATATCCAAAATATATAAAGAACTCAAGAAGTTAATCACCAAAAAAAAAAAAAAAACAAAAAAACAATCAACCCAATCAAAAAAATAGGGTATAGAACTAAACCGAGAAGTCACAACTGAGGAATCTCAAATGGCTGAGAAACACCTAAAGAAATGTTTAAAATCCTTAATGATGAGAGACATGCAAATCAAAATGACCCTGAGATTCCTCCTTTCACCAATCAGAATGGCTAAGATCAAAATATCAGGTGACAACACATGTTGGAGTGGATGTGGAGAAAGAACAACACTTGTCTATTGCTGTTGGGATTGCAAACTAGTACAACCACTCTGGAAATCAATCTGGAGGTTCCTCAGAAAATTGGAAATAGACCTATCTGAAGACCTAGCTATACCACTCTTGGGAATATATCCCAAAGATAGAACACCATGACACATGTTGCACTATGTTCATAGTGACCTTATTTGAGATTTCCAGAAGATGGAAACAATCTAGATGTCCCATGACAGAAGAATGGATCCAGAAAATGTGGTTCATTTACAGAATGGAATACTACTCAGCTATTAAGAACAAGGACATCCTGACTTGCAGGCAAATAGATGGAACTAGAAAATATCATCCTGAGTGAGGTAACTCAGACCCAAAATAAACATGAATGGTATGTACTCACTGATAAGTGGATATTAGGAAAAATAAAAATAAATAAAACAAAACAGAATATACACGATACAGACCACAGAATTCAAAGGGTTCAACAAGCTGAAGTGCCCAA
>LR750389.1:0-178196 GCA_902729485.2 Mus minutoides
AAGAAATGTAGAAGCAAAGACAACCAATGAAGCATTTTGTGTGGCTTCTGTTCTATTTGTAGTTATCTCCCTTTTGACCCTTCATGTGTTCTGGCTTGGAAAATAGGTCTCTTTTAAAAATCATTTTTATTGAAAACGAACTTTTTCACATAGTATATTATGAACTGGTTTTCCCTCCTACAACTTTCTCCCCACTTTTCTACTCACCCAACTCTAGGCACCACCTCTCTCTAATAAACAAACATGCAAAAATGCAAACAAAGAAGAATTAAGGAATAATAACAAAGAAACACACACACACACACACACATATATTTATGCTTATATACAAATATAAGTATTTGTATATAAAACAAATAAAAAAATACAAAATCATAAACCATAATATTCAAGCAAAGACTAGCAAGACAAAAAACTTCCCAAAAGCTGTACAAAAGACAAAATGTCTACAAAAGTATGGTTGAGTTTATTTTGTATTGGTCATTTATTGCTAGTGTTGGAGCCTGCTCTGAAGTGTAGTCAATATCCCCACTGAGCTCTGCTGTAGAAACCATTTTTTTTTTTTCCTTTTTTGAGGCGATATCAATTGGTGGTAGCTTCTTGGTGAGGAGTAGTAGTTATTTCCCCCTTTCTGCCCTTGGTTACAATCTGACTTGAACATGTACAGGCCCTGTGGATACCGCTACAGGCTCAGTGAGTTCATATGGGTACCAGGGCTGTTCTCTCTGAAAGGACTTGATATCATCTATCACCTCTGGTTCTTAGAATCATTGTGTCTCTTTTGCCATGAGGGGAAGGTCTGTGAGCCAGGAGGGGAAGGGTTTGATGAAGATATCTCATTTAGTACTGAGTGTTCAATCTCTGTACCTTGTTGAGGAGGAAGTCTCTGTATAAGTTCCCATCTTCAAGAAGCTTCTCTAATGGTTACTGATTCAGATTCTGATCTATTGGGTAGAGCAGATTGTAGATAGGAGGTATTTTATTGCTGTCTTTCTTTGGCAGAACAATAGTATTTGGTTTCCTCCTAGGCCCATGACCTGTATAATTTTGTGCTTTTGGCCACCTGCATAGTGATTGCCATGTTTTCATCTCGTGAAGTAGATCGAAAATTGAGTCAGGTAGTGATCAGTTATTCCCACAAACTTTTTGTCACTATTTTATCAGTGTATTATAGACAAGACACGATTGTAGTACACAGGATTTGTAGTTGGGTTGATGTTTCCCTTTCTCCTGTAGCCAGTCAGGACTCCCAGTGGGAGGATAAGGACACCAGCCCATTCACAAAACCTTTGACCCAAAATGTCTCCTTCCTATAAGATATTCAGGGACACAAATGGAACAGACTGACAGAATGGCCAACCAGGGATGCCTTACAATTCACCGAAAGTCTTTGTTTTTATCTCTATCACATTAAGATTAACTTAAATGCTAAACATTGTTTGTATATAAATTGAACTCCTGTGTAATTAGGTTTATTTTTGTTTTCTTTCTCTGTTTCTGTTTAAGACGGTGCAATAGTCAGTTTTGATTGACAACTTGACACAATGTAGACTCATCAGGGAATAGAATTTCAATAAGTTTTCTAGATTAGGTTTGCCTGGGCATGCCTAGCCAGATTATTTTAATAGGATTAAATGAAGTGGGAAGATATATACTGAATGTGAGCAGGACTACTTCATGGGTTGATTCTAGAACTGAATGAGAAGGAAAGAATGGGTTGAGTACCAGCATTCACGCATTAATTCACTCTGTTTTTGACTGTGGATATAATGTAACAAGCTGCTTCTAGTTCCTTCCACCTTGAACTCCCCACAGTGATGGGTTGTTGTAGGGGGGAGGTTCCCTAATTGTTTCTTGATTGGGTCAGTAAAGATGTCAGAAACCAGTTGTTGGGCTAAAATATAGAGGCAGGATGTCTGGGTTCCAGGAGGAAGAGGAAGAAGTGAGCTAGAGAAAGGGGCTTTTTGGCCAGGATTTGGAAAGAAGAGGACAGATATCATGTAGGCCTGAGAGCTATTAGAACTGGTGGTGGCCTCTGCAGACAGAAGAATGCCAACATAAGATAGCTGATGAGTTTAGGACAATAGACTTGGTGCCCAGTGGTTGTGTAATCTGGCTGATTTTAAAATATTAAGATTGTCTGGTGTGTTCCACATGGCGACTCAGGTGGACAGAAGAAAGCGGGTCAACAGGATGGTAGGTCCCTGGAACTCTAGCAGTAGCTAAAGAGACAGTTAGGAGAAACGGTTGATGGGCAGCTTAGCAAGCCAGCCAGAGGAATGGAATGGGTGGTACTTGTGGAAAAGTAATAGGTAGGTAGTAATGGGTCCTTCCATGGGTACTCTTAGCTTAGTGGTTTAGTCTCTGGGAGCTTGGAGGTTGAGGGGTCTCTAGGTAGTTGATATTCAACAAAATCATAGAAAACTTTCCCAACATAAAAAAGGAAATGCTTATAAACAGACAAAGAACCTTACAGACCACTAATTAGACTGGAACAGAAAAGAAAATCCTCCTGGCACATAACAATTAACACACAAAATCTACAAAACAAAGAAAGAATACTAAAAGCAGCAAGGGAAAATTTCCAGGTAACATAAAAAGGCAGACCTGTCAGAATTATATCAGACTTCTCAACAGAGACTCTAAAGTTAGAAGGATCTGGACTGATGTCTTACAACTTCTAAAAACCCACAGATGCCAAGCTAGACTACTACACCCAGCAGAACTCTCAAGCACCATAGAGGAAGAAAAGAAGATATTTCTAGAAAATCCAAATTTAAACAATATCTATCCACAAATCCTGCCCTAAGAAAATAATAGAAGGAAAACTCCAAATCAAGGAGGATAACTATATCCAAGAAAACACAGGAAATAGGTAATTCCTTACCAGCAAAAACAAGGGAACCACACATAAACACTCACACACTATCACCACCAACATCAAAACAAGAGGAATTAACAATCACTGGTCATTAATGTCTCACAATTTATCAATGGACTCAGTTCCCCAGTAAAAAGGCATAGGCTGACAGAATGGATACAAAAACAGAATCCATCATTCTGCTGCATACAAGAAACACAGCTCAGTAAGAAAGATGTTACCTCAGAATAAAGGGCTGGAAAAGTTTTCCAAGCAATCAGACCTAGGAGTAGCAATTCTAATATATAATAATAGACTTTCAGCCAAAAATAACCAAAAGAGATATGAAAGGACACTTCATACTTGTCAAAGGAAAAATCTACCAAGATGACATCTATGTCCCAAACACAAGGGCACCCACATTTGTAAAAGAAACATTGATAAAGCTTAAATCACACATTGAACCCCACACATTAATAGTGGGAGACTTTAACACCCCATTCTCACCAATTGACAACACATCCAGACAAAAACTAAACAGAGAAATAATGAAACTAACAGACATTATGAATCAAATGGACCTAACCCATCTACAGAATATTTCACCCAAACACAAAACAATATACCTTCTTCTCAGCACCTCATGGATTCTTCTCCCTAATTGACCATGAAATTGGTCATGAAGCAATTCTCAAAAGGTAATTTTTCTCAAAAAGAAAGTTGCAGTAATATCTTGTATCTTATCAGACAATGGAAAAAAGCTGGACTTAACAACAAAAGAAATACCAGAAAGCCTATGCAATCATGGAAATTGAACAACTCTTTAATCAATGATCTCTTATCAACATTAATGCAAAGATACAAACCAAATCCAGGAACACATTAAAAACATCATCCACCATGATCAAGTAGGCTTCATCCCAGGGATGCAGGGATGATGGTTCAATATATGAAAATCCATCAACATAATCTACCTATAAGGATTTTATATAAGCAAATTGAAAAAAGTCACATGATCATTTTATTAGATTGCCCTGGCATTCCCCTATACTGGGACATATAATCTTCACAGGACCAAGGGCCTCTCCTCCCATTGATGACCAACTAGACCATACTCTACTACATATGCAGCTAGAGCCATGAGTCTCACCATGTGTTTTCTTTGGATGGTGGTTTAGTCCCAGGGAATTCTGGGGGTACTGGTTAGTTAATATTGTTGTTCCTCCTATGGGGCTATAAACCCCTTCAGCTCCTTGGGTACTTTCTCTAGCTCCTTCATTGGGGACCCTGTGCTCTATCCAATGGATGGCTGTGAGCATCCACTTCTGTATTTGTCAGGCACTGGCAGAGCCTCTCAGGAGATAGCTATATCAGGCTCCTATCAGCAAGTGCTTGTTGGCATCCACAATAGTGTCTGGTTTTGTTAGTTGTTTATAGGATGGATCCCCAGGTGGGGCAGTCTCTGGATGGTTATTCCTTCCATCTCTGCTTCACACTTTGCCTCTTGTCTTAGTCAGGGTTTCTATTCCTGCACAAACATCATGATCAAGAAGCAGTTGGGGAGGAAAGGGTTTATTCAGCTTACACTTCCACATTGCTGTTGATCACCAAAGTGCTACATCCACTCCAGTAGTGACAAGTGCAACAGGACCCCAAAACCTGGGCACTGTCCTGAGGCAAAAAGTTCATGGAAACTTAGTCTCCTGGAACCGTGGCATCCTGTATAACGAATGCTCCAATGTCCTTGCTTTAGTTGATAAACGGATCTGTGTTCTTTCCCTTAATATTGCTTTATAATAAGTGCTTCTAAGGATTGAATTTTTGACATATAGCTAAGTTAGATTCTAGGCAGTCCTTAATCCAACCTTGGGCATGGATACCTAAGTCACTGCCCTACACAGGAATTTACCATTTTCTAGTAAGAAGGAAGTTTATGACCTGAGGAGAAACCAGAGTAGATACTTAGAACTATAGCTAGCTGAGTTACACCTATATACAAGTATTTACAATGAGTAGATACTTAGAACTATAGCTAGCTGAGTTACACTCATACACAAGTATTTACAATGGCCTAGGGGGAAGGTGGACTATGGCAAGGGCACAAAGCCCTTGCCCCTGGCTTCTAAGTTTAAGCTGACCTTAGGTGGAGCTGTTTTTGATCCCAGTTGTTAACATTGAATTTTATCCCAGTTGGTTCCTGCCAGTCCTTCCGTGTTTGCATTCCTCTGCTTTATGTAAGAATCCAGTAACCTCATTGTCACCTAACTTCCCTATTTTCTTCTGTATAAAAAGTCTGATGCTCAATGTGACAAATTACATTCAGATACACACTCCTTTGAGTCTGTTTGTCACCCCAATTCCCACCGACTCTATGCCTGCCTGCTGTTTGTCACCCCAATTCCCACCGACTCTATGCCTGCCTGCTGGAAATCCTGATTCCCATGGATTGAGGAGGGCCAACTAGGCCCGGTCCGTGGCACCAAAGGATGTCAGGACTGGAACTCAAGCAGATCAGGAAGCAGGAGCTGATGCAGAAGCCATGGAGGGATGTTACTTACTGGCTTGCTTCCCCTGGCTTGCTTACCTGCTTTCTTATAGAACCCAAGACTACCAGCCCAGAGATGGCACCACCCACAAGGGGCCTTCCCCCCTTGATCACTAGTTGAGAAAATGCCTTACAGCTGGATCTCATGGAGGCATTTCCTCAACTGAAGCTCCTTTCTCTGTGATAACTCCAGCTTGTGTCAAGTTGACACAAAACTAGCCAGTACACCTCTGTAACTCCTTCCATGGGTATTTTGTTCCCCCTTGGTAGAAGAAGGATTGGAGTATCCACACTTTGGTCTTCCTTCTTCTTGAGTTTCATGTGTTTTGGGAATTGTATCTTGGACATTCCAAGCTTCTGGGCTAATATCCACTTAGTGAGTGCATATCATGTGTGTTCTTTTGTGATTGGGTTACCTCACTTAGGATGATATCCTTCAGATGCATCCATTTGTCTAAGAATTTCATAAATTCATTGTTTTTAATAGCTGAGTAGTACTCCATTGTGTAAATGTACCACGTTTTCTGTATCCATTCTGATGATGCACTTTTCATGCTATGTCTTTTTCTTAATTTGAAAGTTATTGGTTTTAGCTTATACTTTGTGAATTTTCTTCCCTTCCTTAATGGTTTTGCATCTCTAATCGAAACCCAAATATCCAAAAATAAATGACAGGGGACTAGCCTGCTTTGCCATTAGCATGTGTCTTTTGATCATGCTGTTCATGACAACCCTTCCACAACTAAACATGTTAGCATCTTGGCTTTTTTCACAATCTTTTATAAAATAATCAAGTCATTATGGGATCTCCAGATGTTAACCTTTATCTCTGTCTTAGATGATTGAAAGTACATCTAGACTATACTGAGTCCTTTAAAACATAGGGCATACAAGTACAGGGTTAATTATCAATTATTTTCTTTCTGCTTACAGTAAGAGAAAGTAACACTTTTAGAATAAAAAAGGTTTTTCTTGGATCAGAGACTCAGGAGGCAGGTTTGGACCAGCCATCTCACTCAACATTGGCAGATGAGGATGCTCAGATGTCATGTTATGTTAGCAGTGCACTGTTATTTTAGAAAACAGTAATATGCTCTTTGGCTTCAGATTGGCCTTTTTTATGGTATAATTTTTTATGGTATACTTTTAATGCTTTTTTTTAATAAGATGACAAACCCAAAACATCTATGCTTCCTTATTCATAAAATTGTTCATACATTTCTAATCTTTTTTTCCAGAGGAAGCCTTATTAAACAGTAAAAATTTTCTGAGCTTTGTTTTAATTTGCACTGTGAGCTACAGACTGGAGACTACTGTCCAGTCAAGGAACAGAATCACTCCATTCTCTGCAAGCTGTAGATATTATTTTTCTCTCTTGTAAACTTCCACAGGGAAGCTTCAGAGAGGATAATTATGAACGAATACTCCTGGTATTAAAACACAATCTGTACTGTGCAGATCCAACATTCAGGTGGACCCGTGGTTTGGCCAGAGAATCAAAAGCACAGAAGGACCAGTTTTACTTGTTTAAGCCAAGACAATGCTACATAGAACTCCATCTTCCCAACTGTTCTGTGAGTCAGTGAATATGATCAGACAGCCATTTGTCTTCCTGTAATAACCTGATGTCTCAGGAATTACATTTCTTTTCTGCAATCAATCACTTTTCAGAGTATATCTGGAGATCAATGACCAAAATTTGACTTTATTGTTCTTTCTCTCTAGTGAGAAAACAACAACAACAACAACAACACCTTGAAATGGCTGCATGATAAGAGCCCGTGAGCACTGTATCTATACTCTTTCTAGTCATTTTGAAAATACAGTATTTATTTTGCCACATTGTAACCTACTTAGATCTTAAAAACTTATTCTTTTTTTTTTTTTAATTAATTTGTGCTTTTGTACTTTCTGACACCAGGTCATTCCTTGCTTATTTACCACTTCTAAGAAAATGTTTTTGCATTCATGTGTGTGTGTGTATGTGTGTGCAATAGCACACATGGAAAGCAGAGGACAGCTTTTTAGAGTTTGTTCTCTCCTTTTACTATGTGGGGCTCAAGGATTAAGCTCAGGTTGTCAGACCTGCTGGTAAGTGCCTTTACCTGGTGGTGCCTTTCCCCATTGAACCTTCTCACCAGCCCCGAACATTTCTAATTCTGGTTGGCATGTCATGTTGCCTGAATTGCAAATTGACTCAAAGAGCTAAGAATCTATAACTACCATTCAAGTCTCACCATCTCTGTCTCGGAAATTTTCATTGGAAGATTTATAAAATGGGACAAGCTTGCTGTGCACTTACTACCCCGATAAATAACTTGCATGGCTTAGTTACTATGGTTACTTTTCTTTCTTTTTTTTTTTTTTTAACTTTGTTTTATTTCTATTTATTGCTGGGAATTAAAACTTCTTAAAAAATAAAACAAAATAAAACCTCTTTAAATGACAAGGTACGTATTATTTTTATCCAGTTAATATTGTCAAAGCTTCTTTCAAAAATCTTTTTACTTTCTTTCAAACCTTAACTTTTAAAACTGTGTCAGCAAAGTGTAAGTCTTATACTTTTTAGAACGTTTGTTGCTTTAAGATGAATTTTACAGTTTGCCACTAATGGAGGCTGGCTGTTACAGGCTCTCTACAGCCTGGAGTAATGATATTTGGGTATAATTTACTCTTTCATTTGTATTTATGTAAATAGATTAGGCCTCCAAGCCCACAGCAAACTGGAATTTGCAGAACTGATCCAAAGCTCGTCAGTTTTAGGATGTTTTTGGTTCATTTTCAGTTGATTTTTCTCATATGTTTGTGTTTGTTAAATTTTTTTCATACAATGTATTTTGATCATGTTTCCCTCCTCCTACATCCTCCCTACTTCATTACCTAACTGACTTTATGTTCGCATTCTCTTTGCAAAAAACCAAATTCCCACAAAACCCACAAAAACAAAAATCAAAACAGACAACAGGACTGGTAAGTAAACAAACGCCTAAATATCACTTTACTAGCACCAAATAGCTATCCAGGACTCCAGTTCCACACATAGTAGGACTCCAGTGCCACGCATAGTAGGACTCCAGTACCACGCATAGTAGGACTCCAGTGCCACGCATAGTAGGACTCCAGTGCCACGCATAGTAGGACTCCAGTGCCACACATAGTAGGACTCCAGTGCCACGCATAGTAGGCCTTCCTCTTGTTGAGGTGCTCTTATGTCCAATTAGAGAGTTATTGGTGACTGCCTGAGTATGTATGTCACTACTGCACCTGTAGGGTTATTATGCCATGCTAATTGTTGATGTGATTCCTAGGCATCAAAGCTTTCTAGGACTGTTGGTTGTCCATGTTCTTTGGAAATTAGCATGAATGCAGGGAGGGAGCTTTCAAGTTAGTTCCATATCAGGTGTTTCTGGGCCCTGTTTCTGAAGTACACATGCTTTCAGCAATAGGGACTTATTTTCTACTTCCAGGGAATGACCAAGTACAGTAATAGGCTGTATGCTTTAGGAGTCTTTTAGACAGAATTGTCCAAAACCCCAGAAGAGTGTTTCTCACGTCTGGTATTGGCGTTGATTATTTGTTTTTAGATGGTCTTTGGCTCTTAGTGGGAATACCACTACCCCAGATCAGAAAAGTTCATCAAAATGATGTATATATATATATATATATATATATATATATATATATATATATATATATTTATATACTGAATGATGTGTTATGTTAATGAAATCATGTTTATTGAAGGAGAATTTACAACCACTAATTTACTAAATAAACACAATCCCTAACAGAAATTTAAAACCATTTGTCCTTATACCCACACTGTGTAGTCCTCACCCCTCGGACAGAAAACACTTCTTTGCAACACACGGAGACCACTACAGAAAAAACACAACTGAAACTCAAAAAGACAAATCCTTCCTTCCTTTACAGATGGACAAAGTATCAGTGAACTGCATACTTCACTTCCATTTTCTCCTGCCGATGTATATGAACACAAACACCATAGAATATGAATGTTATATGACAACTAAAATACAGTATATAAAATAATAAACTAAGGCATGGAGAAAGCATGCTTTATTTATTGTTGAAAAGTCTTTCTTAAAAATATAAAGCTCTAAAGACACCATTGCTCAGTTGAAGCACATCCAAATTAAAATGTCATTTGACAAAACTGGCTCAAGTAGATTCAAAGGACTAATCCCATCAGTAAGAATTATTCATAAGCCATATTATAAAATGGTTTGATACCAATACCACCAGAAAAAGGTTGATGAGAGTGAAACAGTCACTCTATTAAAAAAAAAAAAAGGAAAAGCATACATGCTGACTGTTCACCAGAAAAAAGGAATAGAAATGCCTTAAAACAAGAAAATAACCTCTGACTATGACTGAGGTTGGAAGTTTGCTGAGGTTTGTGTCCAGCCTGTGCTTTCAAGCAAGAACCTGTCTCAAAAAATATTATTTCAATTGTCATTATGATTTTGCACTGGGTAAAGATCCATGCTGCCAATACTAAGTTGGATCCCTGGGTACCATGCTGTAGGAAGAGAGAATTGACTTCACTAGGAGTCCTCTTACATACTCATGTATTTTGTAGCATGCATGGCTGCCACTCATAAATAAATAACATAAAATAAATAAAGTTATTCCTTCTAACAAAAGATAAGTATACAGCAGTGAAATAACATCTTTTCACAAGTATCATAGTCAAAATCATAAAATGTTGGTAATATCATGTGAGGGATCAATCAATAAAACCACTGTTGGAATATTAAAAGATTGTGTACCAGCCACAGATGGTGGCTGAGTATATTGATCAAGGTGACTACCTTGAACACGGTGTCATATGCCAGTACATGTTATCTAAAGTCTGAGATGGGAGAATCAGATGAGTCCAGAAGTTCAAGATCAGTCTGTGTCACATATTAACGTACAATCTTAAGAAAAGTTTCTAATCCACATTTTGTCACTGCTATTTAGTTTCTGGAAATGTATCTGTCTGTAGAATCTGTTCTCCAAAAAGGTTGCCTTGTCTGGTCTCAGTGGGATAGTGTGCACCTCACCATGCAGAGACTTGATGACAGGAGCCTGATATAGCTGTCTCTTGAGAGGCTCTGTCGGAGCCTGACCAATACAGATGGTGATGCTCACAGCTAACCACTGAACTGAGTACAGGGACTCCAATGGAGAAGTTAGGAGAAGGACTGAAGGAGTTGAAAGGGTTTGCAACCCCATAAGAAGAACAACAATATCAACTAACTAGACCCCCTAGAGCTCTCAGGGACTAAACTACCAACCAAAGAGCACACATGGAGGGACCCATGGCTCCAGATGCATATGTAGAAGAGGATGGCCTTATTTGGCATCAATGATAAGGGAGGCCCATGGTCCTGTGAGGGCTTGATGCCCCAACATATGGGAATGCTAGGGCTGTGAGACTGGAATGGGTTGGTGGGTGGGAAAGCACCCTCATAGAGGCAGGTGGGGCAGGGGATGGGATAGGGGGTTTGCAGAGGGGAAACCAAGAAGGGAGATAACATTTGAAATGTAAATAAATAAAATAAACAATAAAAGATTAAAAAAAATGAAAATGTGTGTGTGTGTATGTCTATGTGTGTGTGTGTGTGTGTGTGTGTGTTGTACCAGATAATTGAAAGAATGCCAGTGATCAAACCTGAGATATACTGCTAAGTATGAGTGTGGAAATGGAGGGAGCTCAGAAGAAAATTCTATTTTATATTATAAACTTATATAAAGTGTTTTTTAATTTTTAAATTGAAAATAGATTCTTCTTTCATACAGTACATCCTGACCACAGTTTTCCCTCCCTCCACTCCTTCCATCTCCCCTCCCCCAGATCTACTCTCTATCCATTTCCTCTTTAGAAAAGAGGAAGAGAGACAACAGCCAAACACAAGACAAGATACAATAAGGCAAGGCCAACACCCTCCTACTGAAGCTGCACAAGGCAACCTGACAGGAAGAAAAGAGTCTCAAGAGCAGGCAGATGTCAGAGATACACCCACTACCACTGGAAGGAGTCCCACAAAAACACCAGGCTAACAGCCATAACATATATGCAGAGGATCTGGTGCAGACCTGTGCAGGCCCTGTGCTGCAGTCTCTGTGAGCCCATGAATTCCCTTCTTAGTTGTTTCAGTGGGCCATGTTCTCCTGGTGTCCTCCATCGCCTCTGATTCCAACAATCTTTCCTTCTTGTCTTTGGGAGATCTTCCTGAAACTTTTTCCACATATTGTCTAGCTGTGGGTCTCTGCACCCATATGTGTTTCTTATTAAAAAGTTAAATCATGCCTGTGCAGTTTACAAAACCCTGGAAAGAGGATTCCTTCATCATCAAAACTAAAGTGTTTTTATTTATCTATTCTTACAGATACTAAAGGAGCAAATATTTATCTCTTCTTACAGATGCTAAAAGACTTCTAAACCTACTGCACTCGTTTAACAGTAAGATTTAAGGCTGAGATTACACACTGAGCTAAAGATAAGAATGGTTTAGGAAAGCAATTTGGGGAAAAGGAGATGACTCAATCAGTCGGTTGCTTGACTTGAGAAGGTGGAGATCTCAAGTTCATCCCTTGCACCTGTGTAAAAGCTGAGACGATGATACACACCTGTAATCGTAGTGTTGGAAAGATAGAGTCAGAAGGGTCCTTGGGTTTTCTGTCAAACCAGTCTAGCTGATATCAAGTAGATTCAGGTTCAGTGAGAGATCTTTTCTCTCAAAACAGGGCAGAGATAGAGAGATAGTGGTAGACACCTAAACTCCTGCCCATACACACGCACATGCACACATGCAATTACAACAAATACCCAGACAGAGTGGTATAAAACAGCCTTTGGAGGTAGCTTAGGTGCTCAAGTGGTTTCTGAAACAAGGATGAGAAAAGCAGATCAGAATTCAGAAAATAATTTTATTCCTCCTTTCTTTGCATGCAATTGATTAATGGTAGACACTTTATAAATGTGTAAGTAATCGTTACATGTAGCATATGGTTGGAACATGTAGGTCTTTCTATGGATTATAAAAGCAGTAGTGTTCATTGCTTCGGGTTTCTGTCTGATGGAGGCTTAAATGTTTCAGGATTTGTTAAAGAACCTTGGAGAACTGATGAATAAAGTGAACATAAGGGTTCTTTGGAAAGTCAATTGTGTCAGATAGTGTTTTGCTGGGGTAAACATGGGAAGGAACATTTTTTTTTGCTGAAGAGGACAGAGGTGAAGGGATGTTTCCTTAAGGCAGACTAGAGAAGGAAGGTTTTACCAAAACAGTAACAGATAAAAGGATGTTCTGCTAAAGCAAGCACATAAAATTATGTGTGATAAAGGATTCTTTGCTAACGACACACATGTATTATGTAATTGAGCTCCATTTGTCAGAACTCCATAGAGAGAAATGCACAAAAACTTCTCGTGGTATGCTAGTGGCTTCTTGCCACTTCAGTGGACTTGGGATAATTGGCAGAGTGGTATCAGCTGGTACAGACTCACCTGGAGTTTTCTAAGACAGACTCACGTGCTGAGGTAAGGTACGGTTGTTATTCCAGCAGTATTGAACTAGACTGCTGGTATATATATATCTGTGAAGTGTTTGCGAGCTGATCAAGCTGCTGCCGCTGACTTGTGAACTGAATGGCTGATTTCCTGACAACACAGGCAAGATTTGCTGCAAAGAATCATTTCTAAAGAGGTCCACTTCCCCCCATCCTATTAACCTTTCTTTTCCACTACCTCCAGTGGGTAGTGGGCTTGAAGGGAGGTTAAAGTGCCCTCACTGGTGAGCAGAGGGAAGGGGTGGGGGGATAGGGAGTCTTTGGAGGGGAAACCAGGAAAGGAGATAACATTCGAAATGTAAATAAAGAAAATATCTAATAATAATTAAAAAGTACATTTTCATGTAAATCTTCAGAAAATATGTCCATTATGGCAAGTTAATGCCCAGGAGACATTAGCCTTTGTAACAGTGTCAGAAACAAGCAGCAGGAGGCAATCCTGTGCTGAAGTCTCTTTGGACCTTGCCTCAGAGCTCACCCATCACAGGCCATGCAAAATGGTGGGCCATCTCCTGAAAAGCCACTCGGATGCCTTTAGACTTTCCTAGGTGGCTCTGACACAGTTTCTTTTTCAGTTTCCTTTTTCCTCAGCAATTGAGGCATTTATTAATTTTAATTTTTGTTTCAGTTACATTAAAGTGCACTTGTATATTATTAAACTGTGTGAAGATTAAAAAAAAAAGTAGGTCTTTGAAAAATTAAAGCTACAGAGGAAATATGTGTGGGGTTTGAACCATTTATAAAAAGGAAGAAATAGAACAAGTTCCAGCTGGGTAAGTTCAGCATTCAGCAATGCTTGGGAGGTGAGGTAGATTACTGTACACAAGGAACCCTCCTGCAGTTAATTTACAAATTATGCAGAGTTAAATGAGACCAAAGAGAAGAAGGAATCGAAGCTATCTGGCTTAAGTTCAATGTTGGAAACTTTTAAAGGTCCAGCATTGTATCCCAGCAGTCTTGGACTTACTGTTCTGACAATAGGAAGTCACTAAAGTTATTAAGTAAGCAAGAAAGTAGAAAGTAACACACATTTAGATAAATAAGGTGAACTTGACAGTCTGGGGGAGAGACTTGATGTAGCTGGATTGATTAGGAAATTTTGTTTTCTTGGGTAGACCAAGGATGGCAAATTCTTAATACTCTTTTATTGTAAAATCAGAAATTTCTTTATATATAGCGGCTGATTACTCATAGCATGAATTTAGTTTAGTTAATCCTTAGGGATTAGAAGAAATCAATGTTATCTCAGGCATGCTGCCTTCTTTATCTTCCTTTCTTTTAGGCACAGCCAAAGTTGAACACTTTTGCAAGAGTGTTGGTTTTTATAGACTCTTCCTGCCTTTGTTGGTGCTTTTCTGTGCTATTTCTCAGATGTATTTTCTGTTAGTTTTGATATAAAATACAATATTTCATTTTTTATAATATTTAAAACTCTTTTAGTAGGTGCAGTTGAATGCTCAGAGAGAAGGAGAGAAGGCTTATAAGATAAGAGCAGTGACTGCTCATCCAGAGATTTTAGAGTCCAATAACCAGCAACCACATGGTGGCTCACAACCATCTGTAATGGGATCTGATGCCCTCTTCTGGTGTGTCTGAAGAGAATGACAATGTACTCACACACATAGAATTAATAATCCATTAAAAAGGGATGCAGTTGATAAAATTAAAGCAGGATAAAGCTGACGATGTACTCAGACTAAGTGTAGTGATTAAGCAGTATAGTACAGTCATTCAGCTCTTCTGGGCCCCATTCTACTGACTGGACCATCCTACTGACTGTATGTGGCTTTCCTTGCCTCTCTTAACTATCCTAAATAACATACATAAGTAAGGCTGCTCTTGACTCCTCTGGATTCTACAATCCTTCCTCCCATGTCTTCTGCAGGATTCCCTAAACTCCACTGAATGTTTGACTCTGGGTTTCTGAATCTGCTCCTATTAATTTCTAGATGAAGCCTCTCTGATAACAATTATGTTAATTTCCAGTCTATAAGTATAGCAGAATATCACTAGGAACCATTTCACTGGCTTTTTTTGTTTGTTTTTTTGTTTTGTTTTTTTGTTCTTTGCCTGTCCTTTGGTCATATCCTAAGTATGTGGGCTATCCAGGCTCTGGTTCCTGGCTCTCCAGGAAGTGTCTGGGCTGGGTTTTCCCTCATGGCATGGGTATCAGGGTGCATGAGTTATTGATTGGCCACTCCCACAGTATCATCTTTACCCCAGCACATCTTGCAGTTATGACAAATTGTAAGTTGAAGTATTTGTGGCTGGGTTGGTATCCCAATACCTCTATTGGAAGTCTTGCCTGTTTACAGGAGATGGCTGGTTCAGGCTTTTCATCCCCTATTACTATGAGTCTTATCTATGGTCACCCTCACAGATTCCACTGAGATTTCCATTGCCCTAGGTTTCTACTTTGCTCCCCAATGCCCCTCACTTCCAGTCATCTTTCTCAGTACATATACTCTCCATTCTCCTCCAACTGATCCCTCCTGTTTCAGTCCCCACCCTCCCTGAGTCCACCTGTGCTATCTATTCTATTTCCTTTACCCAGAAGAGTCATCTGTCCCCTTTAGCCTTACCTGTTACTTAGCCTCTCTGGGTCTGTGAATTGTAATATGATGATCCTTTACTTTATGGCTAATATCCCCTTATAAGTGAATACCTAGCATGTTTATCGCTCTGGGGCCGAGTTACATCACTAAGGATGATTGTTTTCTAGTTTCATCTCTTTGCCTATAAATTTCATGATGTTATTTTTTAACAGCTGAGCAATACGCGATTGTGTAAAATGAACTACATTTTCTTTATCCATTTTTTGGTCGAGGGACATCCAGGTTGTTTCCAGTTCTGGCTTTTGAAAAAAAGCTCCTGTGAACACAGTTGAGCAAGTGGGAGGATGGAGTGTCCTTTGCATGTATGCCAAGTGGTATATGCCAGTATATGCCAGTATATGCCACGATAGCTGGGCCTTAAGGTTGATGATTCCCATTTTATTTTTTATTTTTTAAAGTAAGTTGTTTTAATTTTCTTTTCTTTTTCTTCTTTCTTTCCTTCCTTCCTTCCTTCCTTCTTTCTTTTTTTGATGCTAGGGATTGAACACAGGGCATCATTCATTACCACTGAGCCACACACCCACCCCTGTGTCAGTTTCTATACGTGTGACTTTTTTCATACATTGAAAATTTCATATCATCTCATTTTATTTATTTATTCATTCATTCATTCATTCATTTTGGTTACATTTTTGCATAGAAACAATTCTTGTCGCATGAGTAAGAAGGGCCAAGTCAAGTGTTTCAGCTAGCTGGTTGTATAATTGTTAGAGCTTTGAGCAGGAGAGGAGGGGGGAGCTTTCCCTATGGAAGTGTTACAGCTCCGAGGGGAAAAACTTCCCCAACAGAGGCTTTACAGTTCTGTGGGGGAAAGGCTTCCTGGGTGGATGCATCACAGTTGTGAAGGGAAGGTTTTTCAGATGGAAATTTTATAGCTCTGAGGGTGAAGGTATCCTGGGTATTGTGAAGGATGTTGTTTCTCTGATTTCTTTCTCAGCCTGTTGGCTTGTTTTTGTACATAGAAAAGCTACTGATTTTTTTAAACTTAATTTTGTATGCACCCACAGCCATATTCGTTGAATGTATTTATTAGTTGTAGGAATTCCCTGATAGAATTTTTGGGATTGCTTATATACTTTATCATATTACCTGTAAATAAATAATGAAACTTCGACTTCTTCCTTTCCTGTCTTTGTGAGGACTTTAAGTACTATATTGACTAGATAGGGTGAGAGTGGAAAGCCTTGTTTTGTTCCTGATTTAAGTGGAATTGCTTTGAATCCAGGGCCCATAGGGACTCACAGAGATTGAACCAGCAATTAGTGGGTTTTTATGAATCTGATCTAGGACTTCTACATATGTATTATGGTTGTGTACCATGGTCTTCTTGTGTGACTTCTAACAGTGGGAGCAAGGCCTGTCTTTAACCTTTTTGTCCGCTTTGGGACCCTTTTCGTCCTACTGGGTTGTCATATCCAGCCTTAATATTTGGGGAGGTGTCTAGTCTTGTTGCAATTTGATATGCCAATTTTGTTTGATATCCCTGGGATGTCTGCCCTTTTTTTATTTGAAGGGAAATGGAGGAGTGGATCTGAGGAAGTGGAGAGGTGGTAGGGAAGAGGCAGAGGGGAGAAGAAAGGGGAAACTATGGTTGGAATATAATATATGAGAGAATAAAACCAAAAAGAAATAAAGCTGCTTCCAAGACAAAGTGTTTCTAATTCAAATAAAAGGTATATTTTAAGCAATGTTTAAAAACTCTGGATGGCTCTTTATCATTGCCTCACAAACCCACTATTTTAACAAGAATCTATGAAGTTTGTGCTTTATAGCTTGATTTCAGGTGCCAGCCAATTTCCTACAATAAATAAAACTTTAAAAACAGTTTAATTTTGTAAAACTGCTTTTACCAATTCTTGTTTATGGTGCATGTTCATGGAAGTCCTTTTAAACAAGTCATGGAGTTAGCTACACATCTGAATTTAAACTCTGCCTTTGTCTGTTTGATGCCAGAAGCAGCATTTCTTCCCTTGTGCCTATTCCAGCAGGTTGTAAAGGGTCACTGTGTTTCCAAATTGAATATCCCCTTCTCAACACTGATGCAAGGACAATATTTGAATGTTAGGAACAGTTTTGCTTCATCTTTCCTGTTACATCCACTCCAGTAGTGACACACATGACAGGCCAAAAGCCTGGATGCAGTCCTGAGGGGAAGAGTTTCATGGAAACTTAGTCTCCTGGAACTGTGGCATTCCATAGCACATATGCTCCAATTTTGTCCTTGCGAATGGATCTGTGTGCTTCCTTTCAGTATTGTTTTGTTATAGGTGCCTCCGAGCAATGACTTGCCAAATACCTAAGCAAAATCGAACTTTGCTTCCTGGCCTTCACCAATGCCCTAGGTAGTCCTTGAGCCCACCCTGGGCTTGGAATTCAGTAAGAATGTTGCCTAATCAGTGACATTCAGAATTTCCTCTAGTATTGTAAGAGAGATAGTGAAAGAAATCAGGCATTACTATCTTCTACATTAGAGTTAGAAATCTCAGGGCAAGCTTAGCAAAGTAAGTTTAGAATTCTTATTATAGTTATGTATGGCAAGACTGACTACATTACTTATTAGTAGAAAGTCCCCCTATACCATCACTTAGAATTAAAGCCAAGTCGTTCCCATAGCTAGAGTGGAACTCCCTAGTTAGAACAATGACTTGGGTGTGAAAGCCTTTGCCCTGGGAGTGTAAAGACCTCACACCTGGCTTCTCAGACTATAGCTGACCTTAGATAGAGCTGACTTTGTCTCAGTTGTTTTATAGCCTAGTTCCTGCCAGTCTTTGTGTTTACATTTCTCTGTTTTGTGTAAGAGCCATTAAGCATCCGGTAACCTCATTTGTACCTTAATGATGTATCACCTAACTTCCCTATTTTCTTCTGTATAATAAGTTTGATGCTTGATTTGACAAATTACATTCAGATCCACACTCTCTCTGTTGCCTCTGTTTGTCATTCATTCACCAACTCCTTTGTCCACCTGCAACCAGAGACCTGTTCCACGCAGATAGGAGACCCAAAAAAGAGGTCTGTCTGTAGCACTTTCCCACCCTCATTCTCTATCTGTGCAATGTACTTTTTGGTTGATTGACACTAAAAAAAAAGCATATGATTAAAAATCTTTCTCTGTTCCCCACTCTGAATTTTTTAGCTAAGAGCAATTAAATCCATTTGTAGCCTTGCTCTAGAACATGAGGTTGGCTTTGACACTGTGGTCTCTGGTCCACTGGTGCTACTTAGATCCAACATTAGCTTTTCTTGGAATGTCAACCATTGCTTTTTTGAACACACACACACACACACACACATCTTACTTAAAATTAATTTATAGGATTTTATGATTACAAAATATAACCAGAAAAAGTTTTCTTTCCAAATCATTACTTTATCTTGGTTAATTAAGATTTGGTTTTCTTCAGAGTGATTGTTTACCATATACCTCCTCCATAGAAGGTGGGTAGTGGGTGACAGTACTGGAATTCTACTTAGCCCACAAGAAAGTAATTATTGATTCTTATACCTTCTGCGGTTTGTATATCACTTATAATTCTCAAGGTTAAAGTAAGCAAAATTTGAAATTTAAAGAAGTTAAAAATGAGGATTTAAAAAAATGTAATAGAAGTTTAGAAGCAAGGAAGGCTCTAGACACTGTGAAATTAGTATTTAAATAACTCCATTTTAGGATCTTCACTCTTCCATCCCTGAGATCCACTGTCTATTATGGTGAACTCATTCACCTCCTTCAAATTAGTTGCTAGTAGTCACTGAGTCTTGGAGCTTTCTCATTGTGGTCCAGCAGAACAGAAAAGAACCTCATCCAGGAGACCTGCAAAGCCATCCTCATACAAGCTGTTAGCTCTAGATTATTGTGGTTCCACATTTGAGTTAGAAGAACTAGAAGATGTGGGAAGCCATCTATTCTCCTGTAGTAGAGAGATATAGGAATGGGTCATTTAATCAAGAGCTCACTAAAAGTCGAGGAATAACAGCTGCAAATATACTTAGGTCACAAGTTTTATGATTCTCCTTAATAGCCTTTAGTATGAAGTATCCTGAAAGGACTCTTCCCTGAATAGGTCTCATTTTTTTTAACGCAAGGGAATTTTTCACTTTGAACAAATTGAATCCAACAAAATCCAAGACTGAACTAGATTTTCAGCTGATAGTAATATGAAATGCAAGCTCTAGTTGCCTCTCTGTATATCCTATTGGCTTTGACTTTATTAAATAAGCCAGACTGCACACTTTCAAATTCCAGGGATATCTGGATATTTGTATGTGTAAACAGACAAATGCACAGGGAAGTACAGAGAAAAGAAGACAAAGGAAGATCACTGTCACCTTCTCATTTCTCATGCTAATATCAAAATGCAAATTTAGTTCTTTATTTTAACTCTGGAAAATAAGAGGATACATTGAAAATATCCTAAGGGTAGGTCTAAAGTATTTTTTTTACAATAAATAATGTATGATATAAAAATATATTATATGCCAGGCAGTGGTGGCGCACTCCTTTAATCCCAGCACTTGGGAGGTAGAGGCAGGCTGATTTCTGAGTTCCAGGCCAGCCTGGTCTACAGAGTGAGTTCAGGACAGCCAGGGCTACACAGAGAAACCCTGTCTCGAAAACCAAACCAAACATATTTTCTACTAGAAAAATTTGAGGTTAATTCATAACTTTGAAACATTGCATTCATTTCATAAAAATAAATCTGTCAACATAATGAAACATCTAATGAAATAGAGTCACAGAGAAAACACTAAGGACTCCTCAATTGGTTCAATGGAAAAGCCATACAAAAAATTTCAGAATAACTTTAATGCTTAAACACCTTTAATTTTATTAGTGTACTTCAAATTAAGATTTATCCTAATTTGAACAATAGCTAATATGCAAATATATAACTTTTGTGATAATCATTAATTTTATAAATGCCAAAATATCTAGTTAGACAATGAGGTACTAATTATTTTAGGCCCCACTTTAAGTGACAAATTAAGTGTGTTCTAAATGTTTTACCTAACTCATTGAAAAATACTCTCCCCATATCTATTTCATATTTCTATAAAGTTGTACATAGAATATTTTGGTTATTGTTACAAGAAGAAATTCAGAAGAACATAGCACAATAGTAGGAATATTCTTCTGGAGAAATAACCACATATATGAAATTTCCTTGCAATAAGTTTTATAAATAATACTTATAAAATTATATACACACTGACTAGGTTGTATTTAGGAACACACACACATTCATGTAAAACAATTAACGAAAGAAGAGGCACTTAATTTGAAAGAAAATAATGAAGAGTATATGGGAGGGTTTGAAGAGAGAAAAGGTAAGAGAATAATTGTGTAATTCTATTGTAACCTCAAAAATAAAAGAATAAAACAGAAAAGAAACATGGAGTTCAGAGGGCATAAGTGCATCGCTCTGTATCCTATGGGAAAGAACAGAAATAAAAACTAAGCACAAATACGCTATATGTATGTATAAAGTATTTTTACATATATTTCATACATATACATATATTTTCAAAACTATTTTCTTCATTTTATAAAAGTAATTGTATACCTATAATTATGTCAGGTGCTAGTTGGGGTTCTAGGATAGAAGACATCAGATACCCCCCTTTGAGGTGAAATGTAATATCTAAAGGTCACATACACTTCTTTATTAAAGATAATCTCATATTAAGGAAAATATAACAAAGCTGGGAACCATCTCCTCTTGGGGACTGGTTCCAATGCTTTGAATTAATCTGGCTCCCCAAATTGCGAATCTGTGTGTCCAAACACGGAGGGCCCTTGTCCCCAATTGGTTTTTGGTCAATCAATAAAGAGCCACTGGCCAGTGGCTGGGCAGGTAGATTGAAGTGGGACCTTTGGATTTGTGTGGCCTGGGAACTGGAAGAAAGGAGGGGAATCACCACTACTCAGGAGAGAAAGCCAATCAGCTTCGTAAGAATCTGGGTAATTAGCCACTGGCCACTTCCCTGATTGGGCTTGGGTAGCAGGGAAAGGTTTAAGAGGCTCAGGAGGGGAGCATTTGCTAGTAGGGAAAGGTTTAGGAATGCTCATCCCTTAAGCTAGTCATGGTATATTAAAAATTAACTGGTGTGTGTGTGTGTGTGTGTGTGTGTGTGTGTGTGTGTGTGTGTGTGTGTGTATTTCACTCCCAAGTCCAGATATCTCCTGTAGGTGTGTGCGAGCCACCCTCAGGGAGCAAAGGTGGTATAGCTAAATTTGCCACTACAATCTCCAACTGATATCCAGAAAGATGCAGATGTCTGTCTTAAAATTTCATGCCACCACGATCTGACGGTGTAAGTCCAGGCTAACTGATCCCTTGAGATTTTGTAGAACTCTACACAGAAAGTCAGCTTTAGGCTCACTAGACTCAGCTTCTGACACAGGGAAACTATGACATAATAATTGGACATCTTCCTTCTAGGTCACCCATATATCAGTGTTCTTTGTTTAGTTTGTTTGTTTTTATTAAAATCTTCTGGATTAGTTTGCTGTATGTACGGACATCTGATTCTAGCTAAACATAGACTGTTAGGAAGGGCTCTTACCATCTCTTCAGTAGAGTTTCCTGGGAGCTGCAGTTACCTTGTTTATGATCAGCTATACTAGATGAATCTTAATTGGGATCTTTGGTATATGTCTGCGTCTGAACACCGCACAGAGTAGATAACTTTTACTCAAGAAGAGTAGGTGCAGAAGAATATACTCTGGGTGTGGGCTGAATGTCCAAATGCTACCTATTCTCTTTTTTCATTTGTCAGTCACCAACAGTGGAGTAAAGGGTTCTTAGTAGACAATGTGTGTAACTATCAGCAGTGTTTCCTGAGACATCACAGAAAGCCAAGTGCTGGTACCTGTACCAGGGAACAACCACCTTCACCAGAACAAATGTGCACCATAGTGTCAAAAGTTGAAAGTTGTCTGACATCCTTTTCTTCTACTCTGAAGAGTACATGAGAACGCCATTGCTCCTGAGGGACCCTGGCAGATGTCACTTCATCTGGCAGAAGTATTCTAACATGTTTATGCAATTGATTGTCCACTTTCTCACATTGCTAACCTCAATATTTAGCTGACTTGGCACAGAATAGGTATTAGTTGAGATTTTAGATGACTTGTAGATGATTCCTGGAACTTTAGGCTCACTAGGCCCAGTGAAACTGAAACAATAAATGGACAACCTCCTCCAAGGTCACCATATGTGAGTGTGAATGTCGATGACACCATTGTCTTTTCTGATCTATCTTATGACACCATTGTCTTTTCTGATCTATCTTCAGACAGGGATGTTGAAATGGAAGGCAGCAATCAGATACAGTCAGTTCTTATTGCCACATAAATATTTCTCATTTTAGTGGTGGTATAAATGTGATGTTTTTCTATAAGAAATATTAACTAATGAAATTACTTTAGTAATATCTAGAATAATAAGATATCACAGACATGGATATTTTAATTTCTGAATACTAAAAAATCACTATTTTGTGGCTGTAGTTGTAGCTCCCATGTGCACAGTCTTAGACTTGACACATAGAACCACATACACAGAAGTTCCAATACATCATCATTCCAGAATTCACCAAATATTTGGCTAAATATGTTACCATAAAACATTCTGAAACAATAAAATCATATTAACCTCTACTGAAGTTTATTTTAAGACTTCTATTTCTGACCACTAACATTTAAAGAAATTTATAGTCTACTAAATTTTATAAATTTGAAGATCCTGTATACCTTATATGTAGTAGTTGTTTTGAAGTTGATAATGAACCTGTTATATTTCTTATTCTTAGCTAAGTTCGTGACCTA
Organism: Mus minutoides; assembly: GCA_902729485.2. Lineage (NCBI taxonomy): Eukaryota > Metazoa > Chordata > Mammalia > Rodentia > Muridae > Mus > Mus minutoides. The sequence continues at coordinate 23,427 of LR750389.1, forward strand.
GACCTTATAACAACACAGAGACTAACAATCTTAGTATGTTATAAGCAACAAGGCAACTCTCAGAAATAAAGATCTAAATAGATCAAGAGAAGTAGTGAATTGTTTAATGATGTATAATGATGTCCCTAAGACAGGACAGTCATAGGGAAAATGTTTATTTACCTATACCTGTAGGGAAGGCCCTTGTTCTCTTGGATGTGGGTCTATGCCCTGCTACCTGGAAGAGAATGGAGGGCACATAAGCACAAACTCAAAGCCTCTGCTCTTTTTCTAATGTCAAAGTACCACAGCTTGTCAGGTTTAGAAGTGACTTTGTCTATGGCATCAGGACCGCAGGGTCATATTAGTACTTCTCTGCCAGTGACTAATATGTACATTTAATCTTGCCCAAATAGGACATTTCTCTTCTTTTAAATATAGTTGTTCCTTTTCACTTGCATATTAAAATAACTACTCAGAGATTTCTAAATAAACCTTAGGAAAACAGTTCTGCTGGGCAGTAGTTTCTTCCTTGTTGGTTAAGTGAAAATCAGTTTTGAATCAGAGTTAACATATGCTTTTGTGTTCGGAGTGAGAAGTCACAGAACTGAATATGGGGAAGCGTGGGACATCAGTAGAGATACATTCTATAATGAGTGCTGCTTCTCCTGAGTTGTTGTTTTATCAATTTAGGCCAAACTTAAGTCTGGATGGCACAAGTGAGAGATTAAAGCAAGTCCCTTCTTAGGCTAAGGTGTCTCCCTTCTCCTCTGGTCAAACTGATAGTGGATTGAGGTAAACATGAAGGCCTAGCAAGCCGTAATTTTCAAATCTTTTTATTTTTCAAGTGAATCGAAGACATAAAGTATTTTATGACAAAAACTGAATTGAGTAGAATTTGAGGAGAAAAACTGTAATTTTTTTGATATTTAAATCAAGGTTGGAATGTGTAGTCTTCCATCATATGTGCCTTTTGATGATTGACAGAAGCCCATAGTCCTTTGCATGAAATTGCTGAAAGAGCCAAGCAAGCCTATTAGAGCATCAGGTTTTAGAAAGTGACAGGCCTTGCCACAAGCCTCTGATAGGTGAATGGCCTTAATCCTTAATTCTCAAACTACTATGGAACTCAGGTACCACAGAAATGCATAAAAGAATTTCAACTTTAAAACATGTTGAAGTTAATCACTCCATAAGTAATTATTACATAATTTACAAAAAGAAATCTAAATTCTGTTGGCTTAGAGAGAATAATTCTTCAGACTTCCTCGCTGCATTCATTCATTGCATTCAGATGTTAAGGGCTGTTTGCCCATTGTTCACTCTGAATTATATCTTAACAAGATTATTTTCCTTTTCCTAATTTATTGAACAAGCATGGAATATATTTATATAAAAATTAGCTGCTTAAATACTTCCTTGATGAAAAACATAGCTGTTGTAATTTTATTATAAATTTTAATCAGGGAGAAAAATGACCTTTGAAATTTTCTTCTACCTCATTTTCTATTTGTGTGTGCACGCTTTTTCTTTATATGATTAGAAATCTTAATGACTTAATTAAATTTTGTATTGAAAACATGTGACTGGACAGTAACAGTTTGTTTAGAAAGAGAAACCTTAAGGAAACAGTTAATAAATGAATATGACTAACAGGAGACCTGTTGTTTTTGAAAATACTAAGTCTCCAGCACTGTGCATCTCTTATACAAGAAAAATACACTCTGTCTTGCTCTGGGTTGAGAAAATATCCTCTGAAGCTGATCCAAAAATTTTCCAGTCTCCATTTCTTTTGATGCAAGATACAAGCCTTTTGGGCATCCACTGTAATTGCTGCCTGTCTCCCATCACCTATGTACCATATCCCAAATAACAGCCCCTGAAGATACTGAACCAAATTTTTGTCTCATGACTGTTAGAAGATGAAAGAGGCCCGCGTGCGTGTATGTGTGTGTGTGTGTGTGTGTGTGTGAAGACTATAAGGCTGTAAGAAAGCTTAAAATACATTATCAGTCTTTAAAAACTTTAATGTGTGAAACAGTTTGCCTAGGAGTCTTGCCAAATATTTAATTTGCAAGTCCCAACCCAACTTAACTATCATTATCTTCAGACTGGGGCTTGGAAACAATCTTTTGCCATCACTTGTGTGTTGAGTATTTTCTTCATTGAAATTTTCATGCTGATTAACCTAAGAGCTCACTAGGAAGGTCAAGAAGGTCATAATTCACTTACTCATGTCAAGATGAAAATCACCTCAGGTCTTTTCTATATAGGAGTAGAAAAGGGGATCTTCCCTTTACTGTCCATCCTAAAGGATCAAAGGGCAGATTAACAAAAGAAAATCACAACAAATTATAATTTTTAAACTTTATATTTAAAGTTTATTGAGAAAGAGGAGTTTGGATTTTTATGACTCATTTTAGGTAACAAAAAGATAAGTTGGGGACAGGAGGATAGAAGGTTGGAGAAAGACCACTTTTTAGGAATGCAGCCAAGGTTGACTTTGAACTTTGGATCTCCCTGATTCTGTTTAAAGTAACTTGACAGATATTAGTAAACTTGGAGATCACCAAAGGTGGCTTCTCCTTCATAATCAGCTTTGGACACTTCTATGGTAACACTGGAAAGAGAAAATCATCTTTCCTTTCTACCGAGGAGTAAGATTTCAAATACTATATGAAAAAGAAGACACATAGGGGCTTTATGGAGTCCATTAAAGGAAAGTGGCTGTTTCCTGATCAAAAGAAAAGAATCTGAGTTTCACTTCTGGCCTTGGATGACATTGAAATCTTCCTGAGACACTACACATTACTACATATTACTATCTTCTCCCTTAAATGTTAATCCAACAAGGCCTGTCAATCACCTGGTCAAAGACTATTCTTCAAGAAAGCCAATTCACCTGAGCATATGCTAAGGAGATGGGAGGAATACTTATCCACTTATGAGATTATGTATCATACTCTCCAGAGCTCCCTCCATGGTGCAGCTGTTGACAGAGTCTCAGCCTGTTGACTCAGCTGCTCAGCCTTCCTGCTGTTTGGCCCCTAACTCAAAAGGCAAGTCTTTCTCTCTTCCTCTTTTCCCCTTCATTCCAGCTACTAACACAATTTACTGTTTAACTTCTCTGTTACTTTTTCTACCAAACTCCAGTAAAGTGGTTCAGGAGTTTCCTTCTAGGTCTATTTAAAAATTACTGTATCAACCCAACTAAGAACCCACAAAAGGGAAATGCTGTCTTAGGAATGGATTCTCTTCTCTTTTCCTTACAAGAACTCCTGGCAGATCCTTGGACAGCCTGGATCTCCCGTAGAGTACTTGAGAGACTGATCACATATGTGTAGTGGGCAAGATCCAAGCCTTGACTAAGATTTGAATCACCCAGGGAGAAAGGTTGGAGACCTCACTGTATCTATGTGGAAGCATAGACGTGAATCAGATCTAGAATCTGCTCAAATTTCTGGGTCAAGATACAGGAACAATCAGGTTATTGCTTATCAGGGGAATTGTTGGTATAGGAGGCACTGGCTTAAGAGGTGTGGAATAGCTGGGTTAGGAATCCCTTCAAGGTTAGATGTGTGGTGCACTAGTACCTCTGTAGTCTTGGGGGCCAGGCTCCAAAATCTCAAACTCTGAAGGCTTTAGTTAAGATTTCCTGTAGCTGTTGGGTGCTCTTGCTCCCCAAGAGAGTGTGTGGGTGGACGTATTGGTAGCATCTTCACATCCCTCCTGATTAGAGCTATTGTCCATACCCAGTTTATACTGTCCTGAGTATTGACTCCAGAATTTGATGCATGTCTGGCATGTATTCTACCAACTAAACTACACCCTCAGTCAAAAAATTAGTTGGTCACAAACATTCACAACTCAAATCATTCCACCATGCAATTACTCTCCACAATCACTAATCACTTTTTAGTTTTTAAACCTCCTCGTTATATTTTTATTAGGGGAGAGAATATCATGCCATTTCTTTTTTGTTCAAGAGACAAATTTGAAACTTAGAATCAAAAGAAACTGGGAGGAACTGGTTCGATGCCATGCTTAGCATAGAATTTTGCAGAGGTCTGAAATAACTAATTTTGTTGGAAAGCTCAGAGCCTGGAACATATTTTTGCACTAATTATTTTTATGGAATTCAATCCTAAAGAACGGGGCAGAGAAGGAAGAATATATTTCCTAGAAAGCAAACCCTTGATAGCAAGCTCAGAAATACCATGTAAACGAAGGCATTTCAAGTGAACCTGTTCAAACATAGGGAAAGATATGATTTTCCCCATGGGATATTGCCTTTCATAGCTTTCCTCCAAATTTCTTGCATTTAAAGAAAACTCAGTACTCAAAAAAATTCTTGCAAAGTAGACTTCATGCCAGGGATGCAGGGATGGTTCAACATAATCTACTATATTAACAAACTCAAAGAAAAAAGTTACATGATTAGATTAGAGGCTAAAAATGTCTTTGACAAAACACAACACCCCTTCATGTTAAAAGTCTTGGAAAGATCAGAATTTCAAGGCACATACCTAAAAAAATAATAAAAGCAATATACAGCAAAGCAACTGCCAACATTAAACTAAATGGAGAGAAACTTGAAACAATCCCACTAAAATCACAGACAAGACAAGTCTTTCCACTCTATCCCTATCTATTCAATATAGTACTTGAAGTTCTAACTAGAGCAATTAGACAGCAAACAAACAAACAAACAAACAGATCTAATAGATACAAATTGGAGGGCTGTGACATCCCAGAGAAGAAAAACAGGAGGCATGACTATTAGGTTCTAGCCGGAGGAAGATGCAGATCTGAGCCATCAAACTATATTAGGTCCTCAAGGAAATCTGTAAAATTAAGTCTATAAAATCTGACCCAGCTGGTTAATTAGCACACTGTACACCAGATTATGTTTTATAGCTGGATTTTTATATTCTAAACTACAGCCTAATAAGTCAAACCAATTACATTACCAAGGACTTGATGACTTTTCTCGTATGAGCTCACCAGCCTGCTAACTTGCATTTATAGACAGGCAGGATGACTGCTGTTCCAGGCCTGATTTCTCAGACCTCCATGTTAAAGCCCCCACAGAGAATCGCTTCCACAGCTTCTAACAGAGAGAATGTTGTGCTTGCTCTAGCTACTACCAGCCAAAGGAAGTGATTCATTTATGAAGGTTGTAATTGCAGGCTATGAAACAGCTGGTTATGGGCTCTTTCTCCTGGCCTGAGCTCCTTTATAGCATCTATGAGTATGAGCAGACTCAAGCACTTACATTCTATTAAGGATACCCTCCTAGACAAGAAAAATGTTCCATTGCAGAGGTCTAGAGAGGTAACACCAGAACAATAAATAAGCAAGAGAAGAAAAATGGTAAAGGTCACTTAATATACTGAAGACTTGCTACAACTATTCTTTTGTTGTTATTGTTGTTACAACTATTCTTAGTTCAACAAAACTATGTTTTGCACATCACTCTAAAAAAAGGAAGTTTCTACTGAATTTAACAATACTCTAAGTATATAAAGAAGAGAATGGACTTAAATTGCTTTGGCTATTTATGTTTATTCATTATAGAACAAGGATTTTATATTCTCTTTATCTCTGTGTCTCTTTGTCTTTCTGTATGTGTCTGTCTGTCTGTCTGTCTCTCTTCCTCTCTGTCTTTTTCTCTCAAACACAAACACACACACACACACACACACACACACACACACACACTCAAAGGGTAATTTTTTAAAAAGCGGTATGTATGTGCACCTTGGATCCTCTGGACCTGGAGTTACAGGCAGTTGGGAGCCACCTGTAAGTCTAGCAAATGAATACATCCTCTGCCATAGCAGCCAGTACTGCCATAGCAGCCAGTCCTCCTAACTGCTGGAGCATCTCTCCTTTCGTAGTATTTTCCATTTTCCCATATATATATATATATTTAAATTTACTTGTATTGCTCCATGGCATTTGATTGGCTAAAACTATTATACCCCTTTACCACGTCACCTTCTCTTTTCAAAATCTTTTTCATCATATTTCTAAAACTCAAACAAGCTTCTTTCACAAATTCTGTCTTGCCTGTTTCCAATGAGACATTCTCAAAACATGAAGCCTGCATTACGTAGTTGTCAAGAAATTTCACTGGGTCCACTAGGATTCCTAAATTCTAATATCAGGTTCTCCACATATTTATTGCCTGACCTTAGGTATTTAATTATTCTTTGCCTCATGTTCCCTTCTGTAATTTCAGGTGCTTGAATATCTGCCCACGAATGTTATGCAGATTAAATTAAGATATTGTGAAGCATCTTCAAAACTATTTCTTGTTTTTTTTTTTTTTTTTTTTTTTTTCCTGTATCCCAGGCTGTCCTGGAACTCACTTTGTAGACCAGGCTGGCCTCAAACTCAGAAATCTGCCTGTCTCTGCCATCAAAACTTTCTTGTGTTGATAAAAATGTTCCTTATTCCAAGTTCCATCTCTCCTGTCAGAAAGGATAGTCTCTTTCTCACTGAAATGACCTTTTCTTTTTCCACTTGTGAGGAGTGGTTTCATTTTTAAAAAATCATTTATTTCCTCTAATCTCACATGCAGCTCTAGTTAGATTATGTACACTGTATTATGGTACCTGCCTCTTAGTATTTTCTTTCTCTCCTAAATCAGCTACAGCTGATGGAATGGCTACTCAGTGAACCAACTTAAAAGTCCAAAGCCATTTGCCTAGGAATTTCATATATTTATTGTTTTTAATAGCTGAGTAGTACTCCATTGTGTAAATATACCAAATTTTTTGTATCCATTCCTCTGTTGAGGGACATCTGGGTTCTTTCCAGCTTCTGACTATTATGAATAAGGCTGCTATGAACATAGTGGAACATGTGTCCTTATTACCAGATGGAATATCTTCTGGATATATGCCCAGTAGAGGTATTGCTGGATCTTCTGGTAGTACTATGTCCAATTTTCTGAGGAACCGCCAGACTGATTTCCAGAGTGGTTGAACCAGCTTGCATTCCCACCAACAATGGAGGAGTGTTCCCCTTTCTCCACAGCCATGCTCTGCAGTCTGTGAGCTGATCTGCACAGACTGGTCTCAGAGGAACCCAGGAGACAAGATGGCCCCAAAATGAGTTTTAAGAATTGGACTTTGACCTGAATAAATTTTGCAAGAATAATAAGCAAATGTCAGATAATTTCACATGAAAAGCTAAGTTGAGAATTTTGTTTAGGTTTCTTTATAGGGTTGAATTAGAGGGACAGTGAATTACTTCATCTTTGGGGATCAAGAAACCACTTTAAGCTTTAGAACTAGGTTTCTCTTTCAAGCCGTGAAAATAATGAGATGACACAGCAAACTGCCTAAGGAAGAAGACAGCACCAAGAAAAGGAAAGTCATCTCAATGAATGTCAATATAATTAACATTTGTTAGGGACAAAAAGAGTCACCATAGCAGCCTTGTGAGAGTATCTAATAAATAGATTCTTAGGTATTCTGACCATCCAAGTACTCTATACTAAAAGATAAAGGGATTATAGAGTATAAAAGAATAAAACAATAGTGATTTTAGAAAATGTGTTATTATTTACACATATTTTGGAAAATTTATTTTCTACCAAGTTCTGATAAATACTTGCAATATTCTAGATTTAATGTATGTGCTATTTTAAATTATATGCTTTACTTTGCCACATCCTAAAGCTGAGAATAAGTGTTCAAGTGTTGTTTTATTGCTTAGGTGAAGTTAATGTCAATGCAGAGATACAGAATTAGCAAATTGATTTTTTAATAGAATATTTGAAAATGTTATCATACCTATAGTTAATTGGATATTACCTTGTAATATCCCCCACCCCCTCAGGACAGAATTGAACGGTTAACCAGCTGTAAAAACAGATTATCCTTATTGGGACGAATGGCTGGAACTGAAATGTTTCATCTGTCAGACTCCTTGCAACATATGACTGTCTTTTACCCTTGGGATGGCCATACCCAATGAAGGTGAACTGAACAGGCAATGCTTATCTATGAAAGACACTTGATGGTTATTTTATGATCATAGAGTTCAATCTACATGTAAAATGGAACCCACTCAGGTATTTTCCTTTGATATTCCTGTTATTTTATGTTTCAGTTTGAAGTAGTCATGGCAAAATGACCGGGCTTCAGATAAGGCATCTGAAAACTGTTAATTACTACTTACTTTTAATTATATTTTATGTAATGACCTTTATATGATCCCTCAAATTCATGATAGAAATGGATGAACATTTGATATATATAATTGGACTGGTAGTAAGGCATCATTTTAAATGAGAAGACATAGTTTATTGCACAATATAAAATCATCTTGCTCCTGTTTATGTTGTTAAGATGTATGTTGTCTAGGACTACAGAAAGTGTTTGGATCTTTTTTTTCTTCTCCAATTCAAAGAAAAAAAGTCAGGAAAAGCACAGGCCACAGCATCCAGTCAAATATTGATGAAAGCAAAAGCAAATCACATCACACAGCAGGATGCACAAAGAACAGATTCCCTCTATGGGGATGGGAACCCAAGCTGTATTCAAGTTAGATTCTGGTTTCTTACATGTTTGAGGCATTGGATGGATCTCCTTTCATCCTCCAATCTGACTGGCTTGTAAAAATTTGGACAAAGACAGGAGATTTGATTGGTTTCAATTAAAAGTGATCTGAAAGTCCCAGAAAACAAGCAATGTGTCCCTACAACTCTTTCTTGGATAAAAGTTCACCTACCTATTGTCATAGAGAAGAAATCATAAATCTGCCATCTAAAGGTTTTTTTGTTTTTGTTTTTTTCGAGACAGGGTTTCTCTGTGTAGCCCTGGCTGTCCTGGAGCTCACTTTGTAGACCAGGCTGGCCTCAAACTCAGAAATCTGCCTGCCTCTGCCTCCCAAGTGCCACCATCACCTGGCGCCATCTTAAGTTTTAAGTGAAAGTTTATTTTTCTACCTAGAGCCTCTTTTTCCTGTCTGCCTACTAATGAGCTCTCAACCCCTCTCCCTTTTTTAATTAAGGCATTTTTATTAGATATTTTATTCATTTACATTTCAAATGCTATCCCCCAAACTCCCTATACTCTCCTCCCTCCCTGCTCCCCAACCCACCCACTCCTGCTTCCTGGCCCTGGCATTCCCCTGTACTGGGGAATATGATCTTCACAATACCAAGGGCCTCTCCTCCCATTGATGGCCAACTAGGCCATCCTTTGCTACATATGAAACTAGAGGGGGTACTGGTTAGTTCATATTGTTGTTCCTCCTATAGTCAAACCCCCATTTTTTAATATTCTGATTTTTTAATCTAATGTTTCATTTTATATGTTTTTGTGTTTTAATATTAGTGGCAGTTTAATACATTTATATGATGACTTTTAGTCATTTTCCCTAAATTCCTTCTCCTCCCCTCCTCCTATGGAAACCTTTCTGATAAGTTCCTCTTACTTTCCCTTTCTTTCTTTCTTTCTTTCTTTCTTTCTTTCTTTCTTTCTTTCTTTCTTTCTTTCTTTCTTTCTTTCTTTCTTTCTTTCTTTCTTTCGCGTGTGTGTGTGACTCACTGAGTTCATTCCAGTTTCGTGACTTCCTGCGTGTGGGAGGGGATTTGCCGGGCCACGTGCTGCTCCTCAGCGGTCACACTACTGAAGAAAATGAAATCTCTCCTGCAGCAAACATTAACTGCAGGCTTTATTAATTTTTTTCAATATCTGAATCTAAATTGGAATAATTCAGTCCAAAGCCTGCTCCCAGGCTCTGTGTCCCATTTTAGTTTTGATGATGTAAGTCATCACCCATCTAGTTGCATTTTCTTGAAAGCTGAACTTTATCCTCAAGCTTCACTGTCTCTTCTGTTCACTTCCTGGCAACTACACTGTCTAGATAGGTCTTGAATCCAGCCACTTCTCCCCCATTCCCACTGAATCCATCTCGACTTATATCTGTTTAAGAAAGGACATGAAGGCTTTATTAAATGAGTGGTTATGTCAGCAGTTGGCAAATGAGGACATACACCCTCACTCACAGGCATAAATTATGGAACAGTAAATGCCTTTGGTAGAAGGAGGGTGTTACATTCTAAGAACATTGTTTTTTTCTTTTTCCGAATTTTAGATTGAACTCCCCAGTTGAGCCATATTACTTTTTCCTCCTACATTTGCTGTTTATTGCCATGAGGATTCATCATTACCAGAGTAAAAGTATAAGTTCCCTCCAGAAATGGTACTTCTGTGTGGTCTCCACAAATTATCAAATACTCAACCTTTTTACTGCTTATCATGTACCAATTCGTAAATGATAATCTTAGTGGAAACTGAGAATAACATTATAGCTTAACAATGAAAATGCAAATTAATTCTCATTGCCCTTAACCATGGTAGTAATAAGAAAGTGCCATCAAATTTGTTAAGCAAAGGCTAGTGATGCAGGTAATACCATCAGTACATTGCCTTTTCTCTTTTTATGGAATTCTGACAAAATTATTATGACTAATTTAACACAATAATTGACCTGATCTGACTGTCCCCCAGCTGCAAAGGTAGCAGTCCTAGGCATCCCGTGCACATGTAGAGAGATCACCTGGGTAGCACAAATCCAGTAAATACCAGACACCACCACCAAGGCTACTCTAGGAATGCGACCTAGACACACACTTGGGTTCTCAATGCTGATAATGTACACAGACAGAGCAAGGAAATTTGAAAATGGAAAAGCATTAGTTACATTTTGACCAATTTTTCTCTATTTCCTGATAATTATTTAATCAAAAAGAGCTTTGCATTATAGCTTATATAACAAAAGGAACCGATGCACATTTTGTAACTTGAAATAATGAGTTAAGCGGTTTCTAAGTGGCTGTCTATAATATAATGAGAGGGAAGAAAGAAAGAAGGGAGGGAAGAAAGAAAGAGAGAGAGAGAAAGAGAGAGAAAGAGGAAGGGAATACAGAAAGACTATGGCATTTTGCCACAATTAACTGGCATACCAATCTGCTAGTCTTCTCTTGATTAGAGACAGAATGGAAAAGGAGAAATGGAAGACTGCTCTATTAATTTTGAAAAGAATGAAAATGAGTTTTTTTTTTCTGTTTGAAATGAAGATAAGTTGTGAACTTCAAAATCCTGTTGATAATTAGGCTCCATTGCCTAATGCCTTTTGGGTGATAACAATAGAGAATGAGTATTTACCAATGTAAATTCTGGTAAGGAAAGATTGTAATTATCTTACACAAGAATGTAAAATGCATAAATCTCTCAGAAATACACTAACTGTAGGAAAACCCTCTTTCATAAAATTCAAATTTCTCCTTTATTTAGAACAGTTTTAGGGATAATAGGAAAAGTATGTCCTCTTTATTTTTCTCTACCAAATGTAAAAGTGTGCAAGTTACTTTATTCCTGGCAGAAAAAAATATGCTTGTAACTTATACTTAAAAATCATAAATCCCACACATCGCTTTCTCCATAATTTCCTGCTTCAAGGAATCACTGTTCCAGCTCCAATGGGATTTGAGGTTAGTATCCTGCATGCTAACACTTTCAGAACACAAGAGTATTACCACTTCACTTACAGAATATGGCTGGCCATGATTTGTGGTATTCAAGTATAAGGTGAACAAATATACCTATAGTATACTCTTTGTATTATGTGTAAGCAGAGGTTGTATTTTATCAGACCATTTAACTCTGTCTTTTAGTTAACCAGTTTTATTTTATTTTAAATTTTTTATTAGATATTTTCTTCATTTACATTTCAAATGCTATCCCAAAAGTCCCCTATACCTCCCCCACCCCCGCCCTGCTCCCCAACCCACTCACTCCCACTTCTTGGCCCTGGTATTCCCCTGCACTGGGGCATATCAAGTTTGTAAGACCAAGGGGCCTCTCTTCCCAATGATGGCCGACTAGACCATCTTCTACTACATATGCAGTAGATACATGAGCTCTAGGGGTAATGATTAGTTCATATTGTTGTTCCACCTATAGGGTTGCAGACCCCTTCGGCTCTTGGGTACTTTCTCTAGCTCCTGCACTGGGGACCCTGTGTTCCATCCTGTGAGCATCCACTTCTGTATTTGCCAGGCACTGACAAAGCCTCACAGGAGACAGCTATATCAGGGTCCTTTCAGCAAAATCTTGCTGGCGAATGCAGTAGTGTCTGCATTTTTTATAATAATTATTGATGTTTTTTTCTATTTCGTTTAAATACTATCTCTGATTTTAGAGTTAAAGTTGCCAATAAAATGTTCAATTAATAGGAATTTTCATATTGGCCAAATTTTCATTTGTATACCCATAACTAAATTCATAGCCAAGTACTGTGTGTGTGTGTGTGTGTGTGTGTGTGTGTGTTTAAGAGAGAGACAGGAGGAAGGAAGGGAGGGAGAGAGAGAGAACAGGTCTTTCATTATGAACAAAACTCTTAATTGATAACACTTCCTTTAAAATATGAAACATAATTACTTGTCCCCTCAAGTCACCATTTAAAAGATACAGACTAACTGATGAAATTAAAAAAAAAAGAATCAATCTATTGTCTCCAAAATCCACACCTTACTGGTAAAGTCATTCACAGATATAGAGTCAGCGAGCAAAAGTGTTTTCTTTATTTTTTATTAATTATTTTATTTATTTACATTTCAAATATTGTCTCACCCTCTAGCATCCCCCTTTGCTGGGGCAACAAGCCTATACAAGACCAAGCCTCTCTTTTCCCATTGATGCCAGATAATGCAGTCCTCTGCTACATTTGTAGCAGGAGTCATGGAACAACTCATGTATACTCTGGTTGGTGGTTTAGTCCCCAAGAGCTCTGAGGGCTCCTGTTAGTTGATACTGTTCTTCCTATGGGGATGCAATCCCCTTCAACTCTTTCAGTTCTTTCCCTAACTCTTCTATTGGGGTCCCTGAGCTCAGTCCACTGGTTGGCTATGAATATCTGCATCTGTGTTAGTCAGATGCTGGTAGAGCTATACCAAGCTCCTGCCTGCAAGCATTTCTTGGCATCAGCAATAGTGCCAGGGTTTGGTGTCTGCAGATGGGATAGGTCCCAAGGTGGGGCAGTCTCTGGATGGCCTTTCTTTCAGTCTCTGCTCCATATTTTTGTCCCTGCAATTCATTTAGACAGAAACAATTCTGGGTTAAACATTTTGACATGGGTAGGTGGACCCATACCTCGGCTGGGTGCCATGTCTATCTACTGGAGGAGGTCTCTTCAGGTTCTATCTCCTTGCTGTTGAATATGGTGACTAATGTCATACCCATTGTGTCCTGGGAGCCACTTTCATCCCTGGCATCTAGGATCTTTCTAGAGGTTTTCCCATGATACTCACCCTCCTACCGCTATATATTTCTATTAATTCTCCTGGCCCTTTGAATTTCTTAAGTATCTCTTCTCCTATCTAATCCTGTCCCTTTTTTCTATCACCCCTTCTCACCCAGGTCCCCCCTCACTCTCTGCCTCCCTTCTAAGTAGGATTACTTTGTTCCCCCTTCTAAGTAGGATTAGAGCATTCATACTTTGAACTTCCTTCTTGTTAAGCTTCATATGGTCTGTGAGTTGTATCATGGGTATTCTGAGCTAATATCCACTTATCAGTGAGTACATACTATGTATGCCCTTTTGAGTCCGGGTTACCTCACTCAGGATGATATTTTCTAGTTCCATCCATTTGCTAAAAAAATGTGAAATTGTCATTTTTAAAAGCTAAGAAGTATTCTATTGTGTAAATGTACCACATTTTCTGTATCCATTCTTCCATTGAGGGACATCTGGGTTGTTTCCACCTTCTAGCTATTATAAATAAGGCTGCTATGAACATAATGGAGCAAGTGTCTTTGTTACATGTTGGAACATGTTTGAGTATATGTACAGTAGTGGTAAGGCTAGATCTTCATGTAGAACCATTTCTAATTTTCTCAGGAACAGCTAGATTGAATTCCAAAGTCATTACACCAGCTTGAAATACCACCAGCAGTGGAGGAGCAGTGGAGGAGTGTTCCTCTTTCTCCACATCCTCAATGTATGCTGTCACTTGAGTTTTTATCTTAGCAGACTGATTGGTATAAGGTGGAATCTCAGAGTCATTTTGATTTGGGTTTCTCTGATGACCAAGGATGTTGAACATTTCTGAAATGCTTCTCAGCTATTCGGTATTCCTCAGTTGAGAATTCTTTATTTAGCTCTGTACTCCATTTTTAAATTGAGTTATTTGGTTTTCAGGATTCAAACTTCTTGAGTTCTTTATATATTTTGGATATTAACCCTCTATTGGATGTAGGGTTGGTAAAGATCTATTTCCAATGTATAGGCTGCCACTTTGTCTTGTTGATACTGTCATTTGCCTTACAGAAGCTTTGAAATTTTGTGAAGTCCCATTTGTCAATTGGTTCAATCTTAGAACCTGAGCCACTGAAGTTCTGCTCAGGAAAATTTCCCTTGAACTGATGTGTTTGAAGCTCTTTCCCACTTTCTTTTGTATTAGAGTCAGTGTATCTGATTTTATGTGAAGGTCCTTGAACAACTTGGACTTTAGCTCTGTACAAGGAGATAAGATGGATCAATTTTCATTCTTCTACAAGCTGACTACCATTTGAACTAGCAGCATTTGTTGAAAATGCCATCTTTTTTTCCACTGGATGGTTTGGCTTCTTTGTAAAAAAAATCAAATGACCATAGGTACGTGGGTTTATTTCTGGGTCTACAATTCTATTCCATTGACTTTGTAGCAATACCATGTGATTTTTATCACTATTGCTCTGTAGTACAGCTTGAGGTCAGGGATGATTTCACCAAGGAGTTCTTTTATTGTTGAGAATTGTTTTCACTATCTTAGGTTTTTTTGTTATTCCAGGTCAATTTGAGAATTCTTCTTTCTGTCTCTGTGAAGAACTGAGTTGGACTTTTGATCAAGATTGCATTGAATCTGTAAATTGCTTTTGATAAGATGGCAACTTTCACTATGTTACTCATTCTGATCCATGGGCATGGGAGATTTTTCCATCTTCTGAGGTCTTCTTAGATTTCTTTCTTCAGAACTTGACATTCTTGTCATACAGATCTTTCACTTGTTGACTAGAGTTATGCCAAGATATTTTATATTATTCGTGATTATTGTGAAGGGTGTTTTTTCCCTAATTTGTTTCTCAGCTAATTTCTCTTTTGTGTAGAAGGTGGTTACTAACTTGTTTGAGTTAATTTTATATTTGTCTACTTTACTGAAGTTATCAGCTGTCAGAGTTCTCTGGTGGAATTTTGGGGGTCACTTATGTATATAATATCACCTGCAAATAGTGATATCTGAGCTTCTTCCTTTCCAGATTGTATCCCTTTGACCTCCTTTTGTTGTCGAATTGGTCTGGGTAGAACTTGGAGTACAATATTGAATAAACAGGGAGAAAGGAGGAAGCCTTGTCTTTTCCCTGATTTTAGTGGAATTGCTTAAAGTTTCTCTATATTTAATTTGATGTTGGCTACTGGTTTGCTGTATATTGCTTTTACTATGGTTAGGTATGGGCCTTTAATTCCTGACCTTTCCAAGACTTTTAACATGAAAGGGTGTTGTATTTTGTCAAATGCTTTTTCAGCATCTAATGAGATGATCTGGTGGCTTTTTTTTTTCCTTTTAGATTGTCTACATAATGGATTACATTGATGAATTTCCATACACTGAACCTTCTCTGCATCCATGGGATGAAGCCTACTTGATCATGGTGAATGATCATTCTGATGTGTTCTTGGATTTCGTTTGTGAGAATTTTATTGAATATTTTTGCATCAATATTCATGAAGGAAATTAGTCTGAAGTTCTCTTTCTTTGTTGGGTCTTTGTGTGGTTTAAGTATTAGTGTAACTGTGGCTTCATGGAATGTATTAGGTAGTATTCCTTCTGTTTCTATTTTATGATATATTTTGAGAAGTATTGGTATTAGGCCTTTGAAGGTCTGTTAGAATTCTGTACTTATCCCATCTGGTCCTGGGCTTCTTTTGTTTGGGAGACTTTTAATGGCTTCTATTTCTTTAGGGCTTATGGGACTGTTTATATGGTTTAGCTGATCCTGATTGAACTTTGGTACCTAGTGTCTGTCTAGAAAATCATTCATTTCATCTAGCTTTTCTAGTGTTGTTGACTATAGGCTTGTAGTAGGATCTGATAATATTTTGAACTTCTTCAGTTTCGGTTGTTATGTCTCCTTTTTCATTTCTGATTTTGTTAATTGGGATGCTGTTTCTGTACCCTCTAGTGAGTCTGGCTAAGGGTTTATCTCATTGTTGATTTTCTCAAAGAACCAGCTCCTGGTTTGGTGACTCTTTGTATAGCTCTCTTTGTTCCCCTTGGTTGGTTTCAGCCCCAAGATTTATTATTTCCTGCCATCTACTCCCCTAGGTGTATTTGCTTGTTTTTGTTCTAGAACTTTCAGATGTGCTGTTAAGCTGCTAGTGTAGGATCTAACCAGTTTCTTAATGAAGGCACTCAGAGCTATGAGTTTTCCTCTGAGCACTGCTTTCTGTGTGTCCCATAAATTTGGATATGTAATGCCTTCATTTTCATTAAATTTTAGAAAGTCTTTAATTTCCTTCTTTATTTCTTCCCTTACAAATTCATCATGGAGTAGAGGGTTATTCTCTTCCCATGAGTATGTGGGTTTTCTCTTCTTTTTGTTGTTATTGAAGACCAGCCTTAGTCAGTGGTGGTCTGATAAAATGCATGGGATTATTTTCATCTTCTTGTATCTGTTGAGGTTTGTTTTGTGACCAATTATATGGTCAATTTTGGAGAAGGTACCATGAGGTGCTAAGAAGAAGGTATAACTTTTTTGTTTTAGGGTGAACTATTCTGTAGATATCTGTTAAATCCATTTGGTTCATAAGCTATGTTAGTTTCACTGTGTCTCTGTTTAGGTTCTGTTTCCATGATCTGTCCATTGGTGAGAGTGGGTTGCTGAAGTCTCCCACTATTATTGTGGGAGGATCATTGTTTGTTTTGAGCTTTAGTAATGATTCTTTTATAAATGAGGGTACCCTGGCATTTCAGATGTAGATGTTCAGAGTTGAGACTTCCTCTTGGAGAATTTTTCCTTTGATGAGTATGGAGTGTCCTTCCCCATCTCACTTGATACCCTTTGGTTGAAAGTTCATTTTATTGGATAGTAGAATGGCAACTCCAGCTTCTTTCTTGAGACCATTTCCTTGGACATTTTTTTTCCAGACTTTTAGTCTGATATAGTTTTCTGTCTTTGTCACTGATATGTGTTCAGCAAAATGCTGAGTCGTGTTTATATACCCTGTCTGTTAGCCTATGTCTTTTTACTGGGGAATTTAGTCCATTGTTATCGAGAGATATTAAAGACCAATGATTGTTGCTTTCAGTTCTTTTTGTTGTTAGAGATAGAGTTATGTTTGTGTGGTTCTCTTTTTTTGGGTTTGTTGTGAGAAGATTAATTTCTTGGTGTTTCTTGAGTGTAGTTTCCCTCCTTGTGTTGGAGTTTTCCTTCTGTTATCCTCTTTAGAGCTGGTTTAGTGGAACGATATTGTCTAAATTTGGTTTTGTCATGGAATATCTCGGTTTCTTCATCTAAGGTTATTGAGAGTTTTGCTGGCTATAGTAGCCTGGGCTGGCATTTTTGTTCTACTAGGGTCTGAATGATAGATATCTGCCCAAGATTTTCTGGCTTTTAGAGTCTCAGTTGAGAAGTCTGGTGTAATTCTGATCAGTCTGCCTTTATATGTTCCTTGACCCTTTTCCCATACAGCTTTTAATATTCTTTCTTTTTTTTTGCGGGGGTGGGGGCTTCTGCGGCTTTTATTTTTGCATGTAAACCACTGGGGGGGGTGTCTTGATGGTGGGTACCTTAGAGATTACACTGGAGTTCCGAGGGCTCCAGACACTAGCTGGGAAGTCAGGTGACAGAAACAATGATTCAGACCAATCACATGATTACAAATCTAGGTCTCTAGCAGGGATTCTGGTGATCAGGTGTGGATGTCTGAGTGGCTCTAGCTATATTTGCAGCAGAGGATGGCCTAGTCTGTCATCAATGGGAGGAGAGTCCCTTGGTCCTGTGAAGGCTCTTTGCCATAGTATAGGGGAATGCCAGCACCAGGAATGGGAGTGGGTGAGTTGGGGAGCAGGGGGAGTGGGGATAACATTTGAAATGTAAATAAAGAAAATATCTAATAAAAAAAAGAAGAAAATAAAATTGAAGTTCCCTCTTCTCAGATAACTTTACCTTGTCTCAAGTAGTCATAAAACTGTCCAGCACAGGGAGCTCCTTAGAGGGTGGGAATAAAGCCACTGAGAATCTAAACTAGGAAATGGAACCCCAGCACTTGATGGGCCAACTCTCACAGATGTGAGATCTCTGGTGTACAAGACAGAATTAAACTAGCTTTACCAAACCTCCAGCGAAATTCACAATTATATTGTGATGGCATAGGCTGTTTGCTGTCACCTTTGGCCATGTTTCTGGCCTCCCTGTTTTCAATGACAACATGTTCATGCAGCTGTGATCATGGGAATGTAACTGCTGAAACGTAGCTCGTGATTGGTGCATTATGGAGTCAATGGGTGAATAAATATCTGTGTGTGTGTGTGTATGTATGTATGTATGTATGTATGTATTTATCTATACACACACACACACACACACACACACACACACACACACACACAGAACCTTGCTACTCACCTGAAATCTTTAGATTCTTTCTAGTTATAATTTTTCATAGAAATATGTCGTGAATTTGAAATTATAAATTGTTTTTGCTTATTTAAAAATTATATATATGGAATATAGTGTATTCTATATCAGGTATTTTTTCATGTCCAGTACTAATGAATATCTGAGAGAGTATTAATGGTATATTGATTGCTATTGATATTTAAATTCACTTATTCATGTATATATATATATATATATATATGCCATTTAGTTATATATTCAATTATAATTACATATTAGAATTAACTACAGTTTGAGGCTATTACAAACACTGCTAAATGAGCAGTCTGATATATTTACTAATATGTACATATATGTATATATATGCATATATGTGTGTGCATATGTGTGTGTATATGTGTATGTGTGTATTTTAAAATGAATATTTTGGGAACATGACTTCAGGAAAAATTTCTGTAATGATGGTTAAAAATTTGAAGAAGTTGAAAAGGAGGGTGACCCTGTTAATTGAGACCAGCAGTCTCAATTAACCTGGACCCCCTGAGATCTCTCAGACACTGGATTATCAACCAGGCAGCATACACCAGCTAATGTGAGGCCCGCAAAACATATACAGCAGAGGACTGCCAAGTCTGTGGTCAGTCAGAGAAGATGCACCTAATCCTGGGGAGACTGGAGGCCCCAGGGAGTTTAGAGGTCTGGTGGGGTGGGGGTGGGAGGTTGTGGGGGTGTGGGGACATCCTCGTGGAGACAGGGGGCAGGGAGGAGGTATGGGATGTGGATCCATCAGAGGGTGGACCAGGAGGGGAATACAATCTGGAGTGTAAAAAAAAAGAAAGAAAGAAAGGAAGGAAGGAAGGAAGGAAGGAAGGAAGGAAGAAAGGAAGAAAGGAAGAAAGAAAATATAATAGTAAAATAAAATAAATCTACAAAAAAATTCAAAACCTTGGTTGTGGCTCACTGATGTAGATATGGGCTAGATATGGGCTAGATATGGGCTAGATATGGGCTAGATACCAGGACTCCATCTATAAAAGCACACACATAACACTGGCTGTGCAAGTGCTGTTACAGGTGAAAGAGTTAACTTTGAGGAAGTAGTAAGTGGTTGAGACTAGTCTGATAAAACTGGCTTCATCTTTCTGATGCCATGGGTTGGGAGATCTCTTTCCCTACTGGAATTAACAATATGAAATGAGTAAAACTGATATCACAAAATGGTCAGGATGTCAGTCTGAAAGGATAAAAGTAATCATATGGAAAGTGGAATAAAGAGCCTGAGGGTCAACGTTAAGAAGTTAGGTGCTGCTCATTTCTCTAGCTTCATTCTTTACTCCACTTTCCAAATGATCACTTTCTGAGCCATTTGTCTGATAAGCTTCATCTAGATGTGTGGGCTCTTGCAATGCATGCTTTCATAGGCCTATGGAAATGGAACTGATAAGCAGATGGATTTATATACTGGAGTTCCTATGGTTAATGTCTTTTAATGGAGCATGGAAGGATGGTAGATTTACCCTCAAGCTTGGAGTTGTAATCATCACTGTAAAACTTTAGGGGGGAGAGGGGTGGGATGGGGGTTTCTTGGAGAGTAAACCAGAAAGGGGGATAACATTTGAAATGTAAATAAACAAAATAAACAATAAAAAATTTAAAAAGTATGCTTGACAAAATAAGAATACCAAAAAAGCAACCTCAGTGCTCTCTAATTTCTGGTTCTTGTTACACATTCTTATAAACTTATGACTAAGTACAACTAGAGATAAGTTGTAATGTAGGAATAATCTCTTGTGTACTGTGTGGAAGTGTCATCTGTTAATAAAAAGCTGATTGTCTATGAACAAAAGGCAGGAAGTAGACGGTGGGAGTTCTGGGAGAGAGGTTGCAACTCTGGGATAGAGTCCAGGACATGAAGACTCTTCCCAGACTCAGAGGAAGTTGGACATATGAAACCAAGGAGACATAGTCAACCATGTGGCAGACGTAGAATAGTAAAAACATGTTAACCGAGTTATGAGCTAGTAGGGGAGCAAGCCTATCTTAAGGCCATAGCACTGTAAATAAATAATAAGCCCCCAAGTCTTTATTCGGGAACTGGGGCTCAGGAAAAGCCCTAGGTTACATTGTAACCAATGAGTAACATTATTAGACATTCATTTCTAGGAGGGATCATCACCATACAGTGCTTGTATTTTTTGCCACTTTTCAGTAATTTGGTGTATTTGGGAATAATGCATGGTAATAATTAATGCTATGTGTTTCCTCATGAAAGTTTTCAGTGGAATTAATTAAACGAATTCTGATGGAGGTCTGTGATTTGAATGAGAAATGTCTTCCCATTGGGTTTAGTATTTAAATACTTGGCCACAGAGGCTGGTGGTGTTTCAGGAGATGTGGGTGGTGCAGCTGTGCTAGAGGAAGTAGATCACTGTGGATGGGCTTTGAATGACAAGCCTTGCCCAGCTTCCAGTTCTCTTTCTGTTTCTTGTTCCACTTTAAATCTGTGCAGTAGCCTCCTTGCTCCTGTGGCCATGCCTGCCACATGCTGCCATGACTCCCCCACTATGGTGAGTCTTTCCCCTCTGGAACTGTGAGCCAAAATCCACTCTCCCACAAATTGCTTTGGATCATAGTATATTGTCATAACAACAGAAAAGTAACAAGTTCACCATCCTTTCCTTTATACACATCTGTATGATCCTTATTTCATTCTGGAGTGAGGACTCATGACTCAGAATTTAGGTCTTGAGGCCAAGATGAGAAGCAAATTAAATTCAAGGACCTGTGGGCTTCGTAAGTCACTTACCCTTCTTCATCTTCATGCTGTCTATAAAGCTGAGATATTGTAGGCTGAACCACATCCCCATCACCCAGAATTCATGTCATACACTCAAGGGCCACTGTATCAGGAGGTAAGAACGTTAGAACACTAAGAAGCATTGATCAGTTTGCCTATAAAGCAAGAGGATAGGATAAAGGCATTCATATATAGACCATAGAACAACAGTAACACTCTAAAAGGCCAGAAGGGGGCCTCAGAAAGTTATTGCTTTTCGGGCTTCAAGCCTTCACTACTGTAAGAAAACACTTTTCTTTGTTTAAGTTACCATGTCTGTGTTTCCTTACGGTAGTCCTAGAAAATTCACATAAAGAGTAAAATAAAATACTATGCCTGGTTGCAGAGAGTGATTTTTAAGATAAATAAAAATTCAGGTTGGCTGCCTGAAAAATGCAGAGTAGGTGCTCCGTGTTACTGCAGACATGAATCTTTTCTTGTTCTTGATCGTATCACTTTCAGTTTCTTTCATTGAGAGTATCACTCCTAAAGACAATATAAGTTGAAAGCAAAAGGCCTATGCTGTGAGGTATCTCTGTGTTTATTTATATTTTAGATCTAAATAAGAACACTTGCAGTTTCCCTTTCTTAAGCGAGCAAATCTTAAACACCTAGGTGTAAATCTGCTGTTCAGTCTGGCAATAGCTATTTGAGCTTCATCTGTCTTTAGCTACTCCCTATTTTCTTCATTTATGCTGAAGATATTAGCAAGAGAAGACAGATTAGTGTTCTCAGGAGTAATCCTCTGATTCTCTCTCTCTCTCTGAAGCAATATTTTTCTATTAGCTATCTTTAATAAAAGTTTTCACTTTATGTGATAGACTATGCTAATAGTGCCCTGAGAACAATTAATATTTATATAGCTGAGTTCTTCTGGAAGCTCCCAAGCTATATAAATACTGCTGGGTCACCCAGAATGCTGGTACAACTACTCTGGAAATCAGTCTGGCAGTTCCTCAGAAAATTGGACATAGTACTATCTGAGGACCCAACTATACCACTCTTGGGCATAAACTAAAAAGATACTCCAACATATAACAAGAACGCATGCTCCACCATGTTTACAGCAGCCTTATTTATAATAGCCAGAAGCTGGAAAGAACCCAGATGTCCCTCAACAGAGGAAGGGATATGGAAAATGTGGTACATTTACCCAATGGAGTACTACTCAGCTATTAAAAACAATGATTTCATGAAATTCACAGGCAAATGGATGGAACTAAAAAATGTCATCCTGAGTGGGGTAATCCAGTCACAAAAGAACACACATGGTATGTACTCACTGATAAGTGGATATTAGGAAAAAAGCTTGGAATACTTTAATACAACTTACAGACTATATGAAGCTCAAGAAGAAGAAAAACCAAAGTGTGGATGCTTCAGACCTACTTAGAGGGAGGAACAAAATAGTCACAGGAGGTAGAGGGTGGGAGGAACTTGAGAGAAAGAGAGGAGGGAGAGAGGGAAAAAGGGAAGCAGGATCAAGTATGGGAAGAGATGGGGGAGATATACAGAGGGTCAGGAAATTAAACTGAGGTATGTAAGAATGGGTGATGGGAACTGGGGATAGCCACCAGAAAGTCCCAGATGCCAGGAAAGCAAGAGGCTGCCAGGACCCAATAGGAATGACTTTAGCTGAAATACCCAACAAAGGGGAGAGAGAACCTGTAGAGAGATAATATCCAGAGGTTAGGCATGGCCCCTAGTTGAGGAATAGGGCGACCCACCTTTCTCAAAACTTTAACCCAGAATTGTTCCTGTCTAAAGGAAATACAGGGACAAAGAGTTCAATAGAGACTGAAGGAAAGGCCATCCAAAGACTGCCCAACCAGGGGATCTATCCTATATGCAGCCACCAAACCCAGTCACTATTGCTGATGCTAAAGAAGTTCTTGCTGACAGGAGCCTAATATAGCTGTCTCCTGAGAGGCTTTGCCAGAGCCTAAGCAATACAGATGAGGATGCTCGCAGCTAACCATCAGATTGAGCACAGGTACTCCAACGGAGGAGTTGGGGAAGGATTGAAGGAACTGAAGGGGTTTGCAACTCCATAGGAAGAACAATATCAAGCAACCAGACCCTCCCCAGAGCTCCCAGGGACTAAACTGCCAACCAAAGAGTATACAAGGAGGGACCCATAAAATGACGACAGAAACAAAACAAAACAAAACAAAACACATATTGTCATCCCTTGAATTAGGGAGGGAATCGATTTGATTCCCCTAATGTGCAGACAAACAAAGGGTGAGAGTCTGTTGAAAAGTTTAAAACCAGAGAGAAGATACAGAAAAGCAGCACCACATATTTGGTGATAAAGACTGGGCTCAACTCCCTACATTGTTGCAGCCTCATGGCACTCAGTGCAAGGCCACAGGCAGACTGCTTTGATAAGAAATTAAAAGCTCTTATTACTATTAGTATCAGGCATATTATGTTTCTCTAGGAAATAGGAGGTAAAGTCTGAGAAGTGTTTGTAAACTGGCTGTTTTTGTTTGTTTATTTATTTATTTATTTATTTATTTTTTGGTTGGTTGATTGCTGACCTAGCTATCAATCCTGTTTGTTTGTTTTTTCCAGCTAATTTTGGTATTCTTATTTCAGAGTTTATTTCTTTTATAATCCTGGCAGCATTATTGGTAACAGCAAGTTCCTTCACCATGACAGCAAGGTCTTACCTTACAACAGCAAAGTTCTGCCCTACCCCATCAAAAGATTCTCATGCCTTAAAACCTAGTGATTTTTTTTCTGGTCTAGTCAGCAGTCCCCCTAATTTAAGAGCTTGCATATTTATCTGACTATAGGGTCTTGCTATTTTTTATGAAACATTTACGTATTTCCTCTATCCATTTATTCATTCTTTTCTTGAATGGCCTGTATTACCTTTTAAGATGTATGGCTTAGTCACATTGCCACACACACTAATAAGTAAGCATATCTGACCTAATAAAAATTGATAAGCAAAACCTACACAATTGATAACACAGAATGGCAGTGTAGTTCTACCACAAAACGATCAGAAATAGAGACTATGTGTGGTGGGGATGCCAATGTAAAGTTATCTTCTGTTCAGAAACAGTTCAAGACAACAGCATGAAGATTGTTTGCAAAACAGTCCAGAGGGAACCAAGAAACAGCAGATAATTTTGGTTTTAGGTCAGAATTGAAATTGTGACTGATAGGTTTTCATTATAATATCCATCTCTTAATTTGACTTTGCTTAACTTGAATTACACTTCTTGAGCGGTTTTGAGATTTGTCTCATTAGAAATTATATTTCTGAGGTTTTCTTTGTTTTCTAGGATATAAAAGTTCTACTTTTCACTTTTTATTAAAAGGTGAGAAATACTACATATTTTGTCTTGTTATCAAAGTTTAGATTGTAAATGTTTAATTTCCTTTCAAAAATATTTTAAAGTCAGTTTTATTAACTCAATACTTTTATGATTTAGCAACTGAAAGGACATATGGGAGGGTGTGGATGGAGAAAAGGGAAAAATTATATAATCATATTATATGGGTTAGAATGTGGGCCTGAGTCTGGCCCACCACAGGGCTAGGCCCTAACCTAGCTCATGGAGGTGGACATGGGAAGTTTGACTGTGCACACCCCTGCATGTGGAAGATGCAGTCTGAGGTCCCTGGGGAACCTGCCGGAGTTGGCTCGGGGGTCACGGGGCCTGCATAGAGGGCAGGGACAGCAGATTCGAACTTTTGGACACCGCAGATGCCACTGGATATCGTAGAAGAGTTGAGAACAGAGTGGGGGTTCTGTAGGGCTGGCTCTGGTCTGGGGCCAAAGGAAAAGGGGCAAGAGGAGGGCGCTCTGGCTGATTCCTGCAGGGACGAGAGTATCCTCGGCTGGCTTGGTTGGTGGCCTGGAGAGGCCTTCCTGCAGGAGGTTTGACAAGGCTCTTTAGAGGAAGCCCTGCGCCATTGCTCCAGCACACTGGATCCCAACAAGAAGAGGCAGTCCATGGTTTTAATGTGTTTATTGTCATGGCAGGAAGGGGAGCTAAGAGGGTAGTAGAGACAGAGAGAAAGGCAGAGAGAAGGAGAGAGTAGAGAAGCAGAGGCCAGCCATGGCTACATGGAGAGAGGGTTGAAGGGAATGAGGAGAGAGGGTGCAAGGGAGCAAGAGGCAAGAGTAAGAGAGTAAGCGCAAGAGAGGGAGGAGGGTGCAAAACAGCCTCTTTTAGAGTGGGCCATGCCTACTTGGCTGTTGCCAGGTACCTGTCAGGATGAGCATACCTGGCTGTTGCCAGGGACCTGTGGGGTGGAGTCCAAACAGAACATCAGGAGCTTGGGGAGTTGCCCTACATGACTGGTGGCCACAGAATTATGGAGCTGGGGTCTCATGTTAGGAATCTAGTATTGCAGGGCATGGCAAACAGGCTTTCTGTCCTTTGCAGAGTTATCTGCTGTGTCTCCCTCCAGGGTTTAAACCTAGCTCAACGAGAAAACAGGCTGCCTTTTTAATGGTCCCACAATATTATAATATCAAATAACAAAAGAACAGTTTTAAAAAGAATAAAACGGTTCATATTTTATATCAAACTACTGTCCTCTCTTAGGAAATGAGTTGCTCTAAAGGAAGTGTTGCGAAGAGGTCACAACAAATGGGTACATTTACATGAGTGTGAGCTATCACTGCACTGTGAGAGCAGCAGTTGCACAGGCAACAAGTTCTTAAAGGTACATGGAAGAAATTGAACACTGAAAGCTCTAGGAAAGTTCTCTGACAAAAATATGTTTAATCAATTTCAACATTCATCCCACATATTTCATGTTTAAGGTATCTTCAGAGATGTCTACTTCCAGTTTAAAATGTTCGAAAAGTCCATAAATCCTTGTTCCTGTCGTCTCTGGTACTTGGCTAATATTTCTGAAGATGTTGCTTCCATGTCAGGCCAGCCCTTATCTTTCTATAGTTAGTGTTTGAGTATAAGAAAATGGTACTTTTTGCAATGTTAATAAAATAGGGCTATGACAGGTTTTAATTAATCCTGGTCTTTGGTAGACCAATCTAAATGGCTAAGTAGTTGAGGCAGTTTGTGAAGGTGAGCAGGTCATATGCCTCTCCTGAATATTGAGGGTGCCAGCCACTCACTTGTGGCCTGCTACATAAATGTGCAACTCAGGAGATGCAAGGTAGTCAAGTCTCCAAGGTCTGATTCTGCTCAGCAATGGTAAGTCTCATGAAAGCATAGTCCCTTTTCAAATATCAATGTTCCTAAAATCCAACAGATTGCCCTTTTATGTCTCTTTACACCAAGCATTTCTATAAAGCTTTACATGTCTTCAAAGTTTGCTAGGAGAATAAAGCTTCTTTCAGCATCACCCAGTTAACAAAGAAAATACAAATATATACAATGTGTATATACATGTATATACACACAAATGTATGTATGTATGTATGTATGTATGTATGTATGTATGTATGTATGTGGTAGCTCTTTTGTCCTGATGATATATATTCCACATTCATTGCTGATTGCTTCTGTGAAACTCTACAGTGACCACTCATACAATACTACATATTTGTTACTATATTCTGTGCTTGTCACACAGTAATTGCATTTTAAACTATTGAATTGTGTGGATAATTGCTTACACATTTGGTATGCTGGGTCAATCCCACTGACATAATGCTGGGAACATGCTCATCTGTTCGCTTAGAAGTTCAAATCTGTATGCAGCTTGGTATAGAATGGGATTATGCTTGGCAGAGTTCCACAAAAGTATTTATCTTCAAAATCACATTTTTATGCTTTGCTTTGTCACATCAAGATCTCCTCTCAAGGTGAAAATTCCAACAGTAACCGAGCATACAGCTGTGATGTGGGAAATGATGAGATGTGCATTATAAAAGTTATTCAAAGAGCGAGGAAAGCACTGGTTTCTCTCATGAAGTTGGGTTTATTAAGATTAAGATTGCACTTGTAAAAATATTCCTTTTTTCCCCTTTCTTTCCTTTATTACGACTTTAAGAGACAAGCTAAAAAACTAGTGAAATGGAAAGTTAGTGTTTCCAAAGCTGGAACTATTTTGTTCAAACAAATTGTAAGTTTACATTTTGAATTTCTTGAGGCTAGTTTGGGTAAGCTGCCTAGAAAGCTATATATTTTCCTAGATGTTCAGTTTTACTTCCTGAGGTATGCAAAAAAGTGTTTTGTCCTCATAAAAAGTCTGGTTTTGGAAAAAAAATTAAAAAGTGGATTTTGAAAGTCGAACCACTGTCTAAGTAAGCAAACAGGATATCTAAGGATAATGATCAAAACCTCCAAAATTAATTGGGGAAAAAAGACTTGAAACATTTCCACTTTGCAAATGAAAATACTGAGAACCTAGGGACGCTAAGCGGTTGGGCCAAGCCCACATGTCACATTGTTAGCAACGCTACACTGTAATCTAGAGTTTACATCTTACTCAATAAATAACCAGTATCTATCAGAACCCCTGTGCCTGAATGGAATGTGGTAAATATTGTTGGGTGAATAGATTATTCTGATTTCTTATCAGTTACTACAGAAGTTGGCCTACATGACTGGTATGGCCATGGTGCCTACTAATGAAAGGGGAACCCTGAAAGCCCTGAGGATATCTATTATGTATGCATCAAGCAGACAGTTTCTCTTGACTTAGTTTATTTAATTGAATACTACTCACCTTAAGTGTTCTAAGATAAATATTCAAATAAAAACTTAGAAGGTAGATGTTGGCTCTTGGCAGCTTGTGTTTTCCATGACTTCATATCTAAACATAAGGATAGAAATGCAGTGAGATTACTATAAGACAAACATGCCTGTTTATTGATAATAAAACAAGACAAGTAAATAGTTCTTAAGTGTAGGAATTAAGAGGACTGAATAAATGCATGTGCTGTTTAGTTCTCACTGTCATCTAATAACCTGGAGTAACCTGGAGAAGAAAACCTCAACGGAAGAAGTGCTTCAACCAGATTGGTCTGTGGCAATGTCTCTGAGAGATTGCCCTGATTGATAAATGTTATGGGAGGCCCTATCCAATTATGGGTCACACAATCCCTAGGCAGGTATCCCTGGGCTATGTAGAAACATAAGCCAGGCCAGTAAGCAGTTTTGTCCCATGTTTTCTGCTTTAGTTCTTGCTTTGAGTTTTGGACCCAACTTCAGTCAATGATGAATTGATACTTGTGAATTTTAAGCTGAAATGAACTCTTTTAGTCCCGAATTGTTGGTCAGACTTTTTTTTTTTTAATCATAGAAATAGAGTGAAACTAGAAAATCATTATCTTACTTTGCTTTCTTCTCCTGTGATAAAACATCATGACAAAAGAAACAGGAGGAAAGATTTATTTGACATATGTGCCTGAATTACAATCATCATGAAGGAAAATCAGAACAGGAATTCAGGGCAGGAATTTGGAGGCAGAAACTTAAGCAGAAGCCACAAAGGAATATTGATAATTGGCTTTATCCTCATGACTTGCTAGACACTTTCTTGTAACATCCAGAACCACTTGCCCAAGGGTTACATTGTCCATATTTGAGCTGAGCCTACTTGCCTTAATCATTAAAAAAAAAATGCCCCAAGAGACTCTTCAACAGGCTTTCTAACTCTAGCTTTGTTAAGTCAACAAATAGCTAACCAGTACAGAGAGGTGACTTCATCTGTACACAAAATAAGAGCAAAGATGAAGCCCCAATTAGGAACTAAGCAGTTAAGGATCAGATAAAAGTTAGATAAGGGAACCCTTAAAACATCATCTAAACATGATGCTTAGAGTTTAAAGGAAAAGAAACAGAAAGGAAGAAAAAGATAACAGCTATAACTGATTTATCAACTCATAATATCTTCAGTAATTCTTTGGTTCAATATTGTAACAGCATTATAGAATTCCAAAACACAGACACTTAAAGGAGCAACCTTGTTTCTGAGGAGATAAAAAAAAAAGATTCCTCAAAGAAAAACATGCTACTAGGGTGAATACATTTCCTCATAATTTTCAAATATTGTTGTACAGGGAGACAGAACTGAGGCGCACATAGGAGGGAGATTATCTTGGGCTCCAGTATTGCTTATATTAAGCACACATGCACCAGGTTATAATAATGTTCTTGGCAAAATGTTTTCTTTTCTTTTCTTTTTTTGACAAAATGTTTTCTTTTCTTTTCTTTTTTTGACAAAATGTTTTCTTCACCTACACATACTCTTTAAACAATGTACTTAGAAACTTTCAAAGCTCATTACCTCTCCCACTTGCCTTGGCAGTACATATGCCATTTCTGAAAGAAATGGTATGAGTTTCTCTTTCCTTGGAATCAACCAATTTTGGAAAGTTTTTACTTAAGTACACTCCAAAATTATTGGGGGGTGATGAATTGAATCCAGACATACCTGGTTTGGGGTATATCTGTAGTAAATCCTCTAGTAACCTGTTAGGGAGATCCCTTATTTACCATCTTATGTATATGCACAATTATATTTAAATATAATTAAAATAAAAATTATATGGGAAGGGATATGTATATTGGAGGAATCATTATGTAACCTTATCTACCAATCAAAATAGAGAACCATCCAAACCATATTCTTTAGTAACTAACCACCTTCTCTTCAGTCCCTTAAAAGGCGTCAATAAGGCATCCATGGGCAACATTTAAGGCACTGGATGATGCTCACTCTGTGGACGCTGGTCATTTTTGACACTGTCTCCCTCCATAACCTGTATTGTCATTTTGGCTTTCTTCCAAATGCAGTTACCTTGCTTCTTTTGAAAAGCTGTGTGCATATTTATTTTTAAATTTTTCAGATAAGAGACCCGAACAACCAGTGACGGAATGAAGATGAACCGACTCATTAAATTATTAACCAGAATAGTTTTTTCCTGGAAAATCGGTTTTATCTTCATTTATCATTGGGAAGTCAGTATAGAATACACACAATTTAATAACTCTGGAAGCTATAATATAAGGCTTTATTTTAAAATTTGTAAAGCTATACATGGTGCATTCCTGTAATCTCAGAGTACTAAGATATGAAGATTGAAGTCCGAGGCTAGTCTGATTATATAAAGAAAGCCTGTTTTCAAAAAGGAAAAAAGAAACACACACACACACACACACACACACACACACACACACACACACGCAGAGGTTCAGTATTAAACTTAGAAACAATTGTCAGAATTAAACTGATTTCATTTTGCCAACAGTAATGAGAAAAAATTTGAAAAATAACTATTAATTGTTTCTAAAATATGTCCTTTGGAAATTTGTTCTCACTGTTTATGTGACAGTGTTTCACTATGTATCCGGCTGATCAGGAATTTGCTACTTATCCAGGTTACCTCGGCCTCTTGAGTGCTGGGATTACAGGTTTACATCTGTCATCTGACTACCATATCTGACTCCAAATAAACATTTTATGCTAAGTTGATAATCTTGAGCCTGTGAGCACTATGCTTTAATACAGATATCTTTGGAATATAGCAGAAGTAATTACTTTTTCCAAACTTTTTATTTTGCACCAGAGTGGGGAGTAAGGCAGAAGCAGTGAGAATGTACTGTAACCTCAAAACTCAGATGAAACAGTATTTTCTTCAAATGATTTGTCATTGATCTCTAATCGTTTTAAAATGAATAGTAGGCATTTAACCCATAAAATTATGATACACTTGGCTACTCTTCAATGACTCCTTCTTAGCTTTTTGGTGACTCATGCCCTATAGTAGGCATTTAGCATACTGGAGGTGATAAGCAAAAAGTTCCACAATGTTTGCCAGAACCAAACCTTTGTAGTCACTGTTGTAGATGGAATGTGTTATTACTTTATTAATTTGTATAACTAACTGAAATGACTGCATGTTCAAACACATCAACATTATACCAAATAAGCATAGCTTCGTTATGCCTTTCTAAAATCCTCTGGGCTATCTTAAGAGGGAAAAATGGTTTCTAGCATACTTCTTACATATCTAAATCTTCTTGAAGAGGCATTCTAAATGACCTGTCAGTCCGTTTGCCTTACTAATAAATCACAAATTGTGAACATTTAGTGACCATCCAGGACACAATGTAGCATTATCCCCCAGTCACACCTGAATAATTATCACTGAAATGACAGACCTACAAAGACTGAAGTCATATCCACCAACTCATTAAATCAATCTGGGGCTCAGTGAAAGGTTGCATGGCTCACATGGAGACAGAATGCTCCAGAATGCCTTTTCTCTCGTTACCTCCCATGAGCCCTGGGAAACAACATTTCTACTGGGAGTCCTTTAATTGTGTCTATACCAAGAAGCCCAGCTGTGATATGACATTCACTCTCTGTTGGGGAAAGGCCATATGATTCAGACAAAGGGGAAAGTGGGAAAACTGACCGCCTCACTCTGTACTGAATACATATTTAAAGCGCTGCTGTCATTGCACCTGGCTGGTAAATAGTGACTTGCAAAGCTGATACTGAATGGCTTTTACTTTAATTTGCTTCTGACTTTTGAATGTCTAAACAAAGACTACCTTAGCCTCATAAGCTTATTTCCAGTATAACCATCAGTACCTTGCTCTAGATAATGACCAAAAATTAATAATTTACACTAAAAAGTAATACATGTATATCTTTAATTCTCATGATTTTATTGCCTTTCCAAGCATACATACTGGGATTATAATTACTGACTTTTATATTTCCTAATTATAGGAATTTTATAGGTAATTTGATCATATTATATCCTTTGCTCATCTCTAAAATGAGGGTCTGAGCCAAACCCTAATGCATGTTTTATTTAACCAGCACTTCACAATCAAGTCAAGACTTATCATCTTATAATAATCAATTTTTTAATATTTAGGGAGCAGGTATCTGCTAACAATCTCTCTCTCTAATATATATGCATATATATTAAATATATATATATATATATATATATATATATATATATATATACATTAGATATCTCTCTAATAATATATATTGTTAGCAGATACCTGCTATATATAGAGATACACACACACACACACACACACACACACACACACACACACACATATATATATATATATATATATATATATATATATATATATATATATATATATATGTAATTTAGGAATATATATATTTTCCCAAATATATATTTGGGAATAGAGCATATTTGCCAACACTAGGAACAAACCATTTTAATGCAAGACCATGGCTATGCCAACTAGATAGGATATGTGTTCTCCCCTTTGCTGTCCAGAATCGCTCTGCATTGCTACAACTGGCATACTTTGCAATGTGTTATCTGTGTACACATGTTTTTGATGTCTGGATCCCAATTTCAAAAATGTTTATGATCCATTGATTTATTCTCAAGAGAGGTCAAGAATAATAAGGCCACAAAGCAAGGTGTTTGGTAAATTCCTAAATTATACTTGTTTTTAAGCTCTAAGGTGTTTGTTTGATGGTTTGGTACACAAAGAAGAGATGGACACTCAACTGGTTCTCAACTAGCATCTGGGCAGATCTCTGAGGCTATCCACAGTTCTTGTCACAGAGATTTCTCCAAAATAGCTCTTCTCATCATCAAGCCAGGAAGGAGAGAGAGCTTGTCCCTCCAGTCTATACACAGCCTTAATTCACTCGGTGAAAGAAAATATGCTTAGAAATAAAAAAGTTGTATAAGAGATATCCCTATCTTAGGAGCTCACAGCCCAATGTGAAAGTCAGATAAAAAATGTAATTATATTTACTCTATAAAACATTTAAAAAACATGTTAAAACATTATTTTTCACTATCTAGGAGATTATGTGTATATGTTAGACCGTATTTGCTTAAGATAATAAACTGAAAATTTCACCAAATGATTTAAAACATTACCATTGTAGATAATAACATTCATTTTATACTAAGTGCTGAGAGTGTTAATGGTGACAGAAAAATAACCAGGGAGAAGTCATTGCTAAGCATAGACTGGCAATCAATTCATGTTTCAAAAACCATTTACACATCTTTTCCTTTGTAGAAGATGAAGACTGTCAGTGAAGAAAGTATGGCATAGATCTAGGATGGGCAATGTGAAGATGCTCGAACCCCAATGTCCATTAATGGCAATTGCTTATGGAAAAGATATTAAGGCAGATATTTTATCTTGAGTTTACCACAGCTTAGCATTTCTCTCACCCTATCCTCCAAAATAGCTCTTCTCATCATCAAGCCAGGAAGGAGAGCTTGTCCCTCCAGTCTATATACAGCCTTAATTCACCCAGTGAAAGAAAATATGCTTAAAAATAAAAAGTTGTATAAGAGATATCCCTATCTTAGGAGCTCACAGCCCAATGTGAAAGTCAGATAAAAAATGTAAGCAAAATATATTGCAGCCCTGTAAAGAGTCACACAAATTCATACAAACCAAGGGGTAGCCAAAGAATTTAATCTCAACCTGGAAAGGATACAAACACTTAGAACAATACAACCATCTAAACTCTGCTTAATATGACTGATACCAAATCTCTCATTGGACTCTAAATGAGACCTGTAATTACAGCAGAAGCAGCATGTGATCTGTAATTAGGAAAATGTATTTTTACTGCTTCGTTGCAACATTTTTAGCAGGGAGAAATATGAAAGACTATTCATATGTTTTGTAGAGTCTTCCAGTGTTCTTTTTCTAAAACTCAGAAAAATTCCCCCCCCTCTGTATCTGTAAATAATAGCACTTACACATGCAAAATGAGACACTAGTTTCTTTCCTGTTGATGAAAAAGTCATAACATGTAATATTTTTAGTGTTTTAGGAAAATGTGACCACATTATTTTGTTTAAGTGATTTATTTATGGACCAGACAATACAATTTAAATTATTTGGTCAACCTTTTTGAGATTATAATACAATTACATTTCTTCCCTTTATTTCCTCCCTGCAAGCACTCCACATTTTCCTTCAAACCCACAGATTTCTTTTTTCACTAGTTGTTACTGTGTATCTATATCTATGTGTGTATAGCCACACAATCCTAAACATAACCTGTTCAGTCAATATAATGTTATTGTATGTGTGTTTTCAGGATGACCATTTGGCATTGGATGACCAATTGGTGTGCTCCTCCCCATGGAGGACCACTTATTTGTTCTTCCCCTCCCAGCTTTCTTCAGTTGCCTGTAGTTGTTTGTAAATAGTTGAGGCCTTGAGAGCTTTCCTTGGTCTACTTGGACATATCCATTGGTGTCATCCTTGTTCAGCTCACATTTTAGTGGTCATATTAGTGAGACTTTATGGGTGTAAGGTCTGTCATGACTAGGAGACACAATCTCACAGGAAAGTCTCCTATCTTCTGGTTCTTACCCTCTCGCAGGCCTCTCTTCCATATTGTTCTTCAAACCCATAGGAGTGAGTGTTTTATACGTGTATACATTAGGATTTGTCTTCACAATGCTGTATTTTGATTGGTTGTGTTTTCTGTTTTAGTCTCCTTATGTTGCAAAGAAAATTTCCTTGACGAGAAGTGAAAAGTAAACGTATCTGTGGCTATAGAGACAGATATCTCTATACCTTGTTGTTAGAGATCATTCTGGTTTAGTAGATTAGAGGTTGTAGATTCTCTTCCAATAGCCATGACTTCACTGAGTACTTACAAGTTTTCCAGTATCAGTCATGGTGTCCCTCTTGTTGAGCAGGCTCTCAGCATTACTAGAGAATTGCTGGTTACCAGCAAGATATGTGTACCACTACTGCAACCTTAGGGTTATTGTAAAATGCTGGTCTTTGATGTGGTTACCAGATGTCACAACTGGGTCAGACTGCTTGTTCCCTTCCTTTATAAGCTTGATTAATGCCTTCAAAGATACCCATGTGAATATTTTCCTTTGTTAGGCTCCAGCTAAATATCTAAATGAGTTGAATGTGAATGCACTATAGGCAGAAGCACTTCCAGTGGAAGGAACATTGAGGCAGAGAGCAGTGGTTTTATGCTGAGTTAGTTTCATGAAAGAAGAGGGTTTGTCCATCTTTTTGTTTTACTTAACATCCAAGGAAATGCTAAATTAGATTTTAAAATCTATTGGATAGGTGTGTAGTAAGAAAGCAGCAATAATGGGAAGAAACTTAGTGTAAGCTTAGAAGAGGGAAGATCATTTGAATGTGACAAGGTAAATGCCCCCCACCCCCACAAAAAAATAAAAGGACACTTTAATCATATCTGTGTTGTTGACATATGGTGTCTTGCTGTGGTGTCATATCTGTTTCTTATTAACACTTTATAAACAACTGAACCAGTGTTGTAGTTGAATTGCCAACCTTCTATCATATGTCAGAACCAGGGCATTTTTTTCCAGGGTTGGGGAAGACTAACCTGAATAACGTACAACATTTAGTCTTGTAAAGTTTATAATATGATGACATCTATCACAAGATAATAAAAACAGTAAGTCACAATCAGGTGACATCTCTGTAAAAGCACTATTTATGCATCAAATGTGGACCTATCAGATAGCAGGACACTGATTTTTGGAAGTGAACTAGGAGGTTGGGGAAAGCCAGATGAAAATGTGGTTCCAGCCTATTGCTGCCAGGAACGTTGGAGTTTAATTGTTAAACCTTGAGAAAGTGAGACTTTTTTTTCATCAGTTCAAGCTGGCCAGGGATACATTATGTCTTGGTAAGCTGGTGCCTATCACTTGAAGTTTTTAGGTGAAGCTGTCAGCCACTTACAGTAACCTTTCTTGGCAGTTGAAGAGATGGATGCATCTATAACAACCAACAGTTCTTGCATTTTTAATGTGTCCCAAACATTTACATATGCATGATCTATTAGCTCTGTAAATCAGGCAATACACTTGATACTTTATAAAATTAAGAAAACTGAAGCACAGACAAGTTAAACAAAAGGGCTAGAATCACAAAGTGAGTGGGTAAGCTTGATGTCCGCTATTCTAATCTTATTTGAAGACCCTATACCCTGACTTGACTACCTGGAAGAAATAAGCAATGCTATTTACAAATGGACAAATAGCATCAAATCTTAGTTATTATTTATTTTCATTACCTTGTAGAAATGCTTATTTAAGTTGTGTTTGTTTGCCTCTAGATATTGAGCACTAGCCTTTGCTTCCCCCCCCAAAAAAAAAAAAAGAAAAAAAAAAGACATTTCAAATCCCACATCAATACTAGTTCTTACTTTCTGGGAAACATCACATTCTTTGTATCTTTTAACACATTTCTCTCTGTGTGCTGACCCAAATCCCACATACTTTCTAGCTTCTAGTTGCACATTTTTTCCTCAACTCAATCCTGTTTCTCCCTGCCTCATTCTTGGCATATGTTGTTCCTTCCAGGTCAAATGTGATTCCTTCTGGCATCTTCCTACATGCTTAGTTGTCTTTTCATGATCCTCCAGAACTAACTGATCATATTTGACTTAGTCTATTTCCCACTGCCCTTAAGTTCTCTTTTAAGTATGTTCATTTCCTCCAGCAATCCTATCCTAAACCACATTTATACATACATTGACATATCATTTAATTAGCTCCTGCCCTTTCTCCTATAGTATAAATTTCTTAAGGGCAAAATCTGTATTTCCTTCAGTTACTACTATATGTAACAAAGTGCCTAACCCACTGTGAATTCTCAAGATACTTATACGATGGAACAAATGCACACTGTTTACTCCTAGGTTTCTTCTTTTAGCCCACTGACAGTCTTGGTTCTCTGACTCATTTGTTCTTTGTGTCTCCCGGATCCAACTGGGTGAATAAATCGTGTTCTACTCTGGAGGCTCTTTATGTCCTTCCTTTTGTGAATGGTGCCATTTAGTCTTTAATAATAATAAGACAAGGGGAGGATGGACCCACGTCCAGCATCACCACATTCTAATCCTTGATGGTCCTTGTGTGGGCATTTGTGAAGTTCAGTAAGGGTGTTCTATGTTTCAGAGGATTTCTTTTTGACAGCTACTAAAAACACACCTGCCTGGGAGATTGAATATTTATACATCTATTTTAGTGAAACATCTTAAAATAAACAGGTGTTTTAGAAAGACATCCTACTTTAACATGAATAACTTTTACTACTGATATGTGTTTTTATTAGTAATAAGCCTAAAGGAATTTCAAAGACAAGATTTATGATGAATGACTTTTGAGTTTTCAGGCTTTTATATATATGGGATTAATGAGAGTCACTTATAGGCTATGATCTGACTATTTCAGAAATGACTATCTTAGAACAAAAGGTTCAAGAATCCAATAGCAGTTTGGTTTGTGGCTGTTTGTCTCCCAACTGGCCTTCAGTACACATTGAACTCTTGATGAAGGCTCTAATACTAGTGAAGAAATGAAATTCCCAGCATGAATGAGGTTAAGCTGGCAAAGTGGAAGAGCTTCTTT
The DNA here is from genome assembly GCA_902729485.2 of Mus minutoides. Taxonomy (NCBI): domain Eukaryota; kingdom Metazoa; phylum Chordata; class Mammalia; order Rodentia; family Muridae; genus Mus; species Mus minutoides. The sequence goes on from LR750389.1 coordinate 61,273, forward strand.
CTTCCATGTACACGTTTATATAGGCTGCCACCAGAAGGTGTCCCTCGGATTGAAGGTGGAACTTTTCACCTCAAATGATCCAATCAAGAAAAATCTCTCATGAGTACACAGTGGTTTATGCTTTAGTTAATTCTAGATGTAGTCAAGTTGACAACCAAGAATACATCACAGCATCCAATATCACATCTCACACACACAAACACACACATAAACACACAGTCACTCCAGCATGCAATATGCCATACATACACACACGACACACACACGTTATATATGTATTTATACATGTATGTATATATGTATATGTGTATGTATATATGTGTTATGTATGTGTATATATACATGTATATAAGAATCACTGCAAACAACTTTTATAATACTCATTTTTATTGTTACAGTATTTTATGAATTTTAAAGAATATGATTAAAAAAAACAAAAGATATTGCAGATTTTGAAGGGGGAGGGTCTCTGGGAGGAGTTGGAGTACAAAAGGGAAAGAAGAATGTGATGTAAGTCTACTTACTCAAAATATGTTTTTAAATATTAACAAATTCAGACAAATTGAAAATTTGTATCTTTTCCCATCATAACACAATAAAACTTAAAAAAAATCACCGAAAACAGCAGTGTAATAAAAAGGCATGGCTTATCCTTTTATTGTTTTAGTGTGAAGCTTTTCTGCTCAAGATTCTTATATTGAAGACTTGGCATCCAATGCAGCCATGTTGAGATATAAGAGTTTGAGGAAATGACTGGATCTTGGGATCTCTGACCTCATAAATGAATTAATGTATTTATGGGTTTATAATAAGATGCTATTATTGGTAGAAAGTAGGAAGATTTTCTCTCTTAATTAGAAAAAGATAGGGCAGGGGAACATGCCTTGAAAATACCTATTTTGCCATCAGAATTCTAGTCCCTGCCTCTGTTTTCTCCCTCTCTTTGCCACTGTGAGATGAGCATCTTTGATGTACCATTGCCTGCCCCCTTCATGTTCTGCCTCATCCAGCATCAGAAGCTGCGGCACTAGTTATTTATGGATTGATATCTCAGAAACAGTGACTAAATTAATCGTTTCCCTGATAAGTTGTCATCTCATGTGTTTTTCACCATAATGAGGAAGTAAGTGGCACACTTTAAATTGCATTTGGGGAGTTATAGACAAGCTAATATTATACTTTGGAAATTAAATGTTTTAAGGTAGAATGTATAGCTTCTGTTGTAAATCCTACAATTCTCTCAAATTTTAATATTCTTATATTATAATTATTTTTATCCTTATGGTCTTTATATATGTGTATAAAAAATAGGAGTCTAAAACTGGATCCTTTGAATAGAAATTCTCATGATGCTGGTTGTACTTTAAAACATTTCTTCTTGTTTGGAATTTCTGTGCCTTTCATCAAAATTTACATGTTGAAATCCTAACTCAGTTTCTCTCTTAAAAAACCAAATACCCCCAAAGAACCAAGAAACGAAACGGAAAAAAAGAGCAATCTTAACTCACAAAAGTGAAAATCAAAACAAATAAGCGAAAGATCAATAAGACAATCTCAAAGCAAAGTAAAATAGATGAAAAAGTCCACAACATACCACTGCATTTGTTTGTGATGGGCAGCTACTCCAGGTCACGAGGTCTACCCTGAGTTGTTATATTTACTGAGACTCAGTTGGGAAATAATGACTTTACATTTGACAGCAGGTATCAATTGTGGATAGCTTCTTGGTAGTAGAGCCCCCTGTCCACTTCCAGCTCCCAGTTTTAAGTTCCCACAACTTTGAGCTGGGCAGGCCTTGAACATGCTGCCACAGTCTTTGTGAATTCATTTAAGCACCGCTCCTGTAATGTCTGGACGACACTATTTTCTTGGAGTCGTACGTTACCCTTTGCTTTTATAATCTTTGTTCCTCCTCATCTACATAGACCCTGAGCCTTGAGAAAAGGTATTTAGGAGGTGGGGGAATCTGGGAGAAGTTGAGGAAGGAAAAGGAATTTGATCAAAATATATGAAAAATTTTCATAAAAAACATTAAGATTTAAGAAATACTATTCTTATTTATTTGTAGTGATAATAGTACATAATTATTAATTAATTAATATGTTATATAACAGATTTCTAAACTTTACGTTATTTACTGTGGTCTTGATGAATCTCCTATTTGAAATAATTTCATAAGTTCAGAGGTTTAAATATTAACTAAACCTCTGCTGTTTAACTTCAAAAGTGAGACTGCGATTTCTTTTCTACTAAAAATGATTATATATATGACAAAACATATATATATATACATATGTCATATATCATATATATAATTCAGAAGTGACAGTACTAGGAAGTGGGGCCTTTTCAAAGGCAATTATGTCACCAGGACAGAGCCTTATGAATGGATTAGTGCCCTTAGGAGCTCACTTAAACTTCCTATCAAAGAGAGACACAGCTAGAGGCTCTCACCTGTGAACTGTAAAACAGCTCTAAAACATGAAAACTTTGCATTCTTATTTTTGGACATATAAGGGTGAAGTGAGAAGTAGGCTTGTTTTTCATATACCACCCAGTTTATAGTATGTTGCTTACCATCTCAGGAGAACTAAGACAAGAGTTAGCACCAGAATTCCTAAAGTCTTCTCATGACCACAAAGCAATCAAACACTTTTCTGATTAAGTTGGAATAACTTTGAAGAGAATAATGTTTTTAAAATTTATGTTGGCAAAATTTCTGAATTGCACAAATCCATATCTTTAGCCACTTTGGTTTGCATGGTTGTGATCCAAAATATTTAAAAACAGTTTTAATATTAGTTTATATTTGTGATTTATGTGTGTATATATGTATACTATACATAAAATAATAATCTATAATATTGATGTGTGGAGAGCCTTAGCCTTACTGGCACGGACAGCTCCTAATATGGGCTGTGGAGAGCCTTGCTGCCGTGCCTTAAAGATGGCGCCGATCGCCTCAGCCTTAATGACGTGGACAGCTCCTAATATGGCATAAGGCTATGTCAGCAGTGGCATGATCTGACGCCCGACTTTACCTAGCGTATGAACAGGAGCCATGTGGCATCCTGCTATAGGCCAGGACAGGGTTTATATGGCTGCTCCCGGTGGGGTTGGGAGCCATTTTGCCGTTTTTCCACAAGCTGTAACTTCATCAAGTATCCTGAGTAAACCGCCTCGAGAAGGAACCTGGTTGTCCTGCGTCTAATTCCTGCTGGTCGGGGTCGGCGCGGAATATTGATGTCTCATAATTGATTTGTTGATATAGTCCTAAACTGGCTGTCTTTTATGGTTCAGTCCATATAGGTTGAGTGATTTAGTAGTTCCAATCTGGAACCAAAAACCTGACAGGTTCCTAGAGATCTACTGCTTCTTAGCCAAAAATGGAAGTTTAGAAATGCTGATTCAATTATCACCAAAGGAATCACCAGCAACAACAGGATGAATCAACTCAGTGGCAGGAATCAAATCAGGGCATAGTTACAATCAGATCAAAGGGAAATCATAATTGAATAGTGTAAGAAGCTCAGTATCCAAAATTGGGGCTCATGGGCTTCGGACATCAAAAGGCTTAGGCATAGTCCCTCTTCTGGCTCTGCCATCTCACCATCCATAATTTGTGTAGCAGGCTCATGCAAACTCCATGCCACACTATCTTCTGTCATTAGTGGATGTCCTATTGTCTTGATGTCTTCCTTATGGCTGATATTTCCATCAAAGTTTGCACCTTTTCCAATGGCCTCTATGTACATGAAGAAATACTTTCCACAACATTTAATTTAAGGGTTAGTGGTCTCTTATCAAGAATAATTAATTTTAGTCCTAGCTAACCAGCATCTATTGTTCTATTAAAGCTAAGGTTTCACTTGCAAGAATTCTTAATTGAAAAATATCACACAAAAGGCCTAGATTGTCTTTACTTACCCCTAAAATGTCACAAAGTAGTCTGCGTTAGTTTTAATAAATTCTTAATCTGCCGGGTGCCTGATGTAGGGGAATAGGGGGTGGGGTGGGAGAGATGACCTGTGTCCTGCCAGAGCTCTGAGGGTCTGGGTGGGCAGCCAGGAGAGACTGCAGCGGGACCCCACAGAACCTTGGGACAAGCATCCAGCAGTGTGAGGGCACCAAAATCCACTCTGGGAGGTGGGGAACTTTAAGTCTCAGGAGTTCTCAGCCTTGAATTTCCAGACGCAGCTGTATGTCGGGGAAGAGCTGAGAAAGAAGTGTGGGCCCTGGGAGCATCTCAGTCAGACCCAGGGCCAAGGGAGGCAAGGGGGAAGGGGAGAGTGCTGTGTGGCTCCCTTGAGAGTGAGAGTCTGATCTGGTGGCTGGAAATGCTGGGAGGCCTTCCTCTGGGAGATTATACTGGCTCTTTAGGGGAAGGACTATTTCATCGCTCCAGCATGGCAAGTCTAGATGAAAGGAAGCAGTCCATGGTTTTAGAGCTTTATTGCAGAAGAGAGAGAGAGAGAGAGAGAGAGAGAGAGAGAGAGAGAGAGAGAGAGAGAGAGAGAGAGAGAGAGAGAGAGAGCGCAGAGAAGTAGATGCGAGCCATGGCCACATGGAGAGAGAGGAGAAGGGAGGGTGAAAAGGAGAGTGAGAGGTTGAGAGTAAGAGAACAAGAGCTTGAGAGAGAAAGGAGGGGCCCAGCAGCCCCTTTTATAGTGGCCTGGGCTACCTTGCTGTTTCAGAGTAACTGTGGGGAGGAGCATAACTGGCTATAGCTATGTGACTGATAGCCACAGAATTACGGAGCTGGGCCCTCGTGTCAGGACCCTATGTCTGTAGGAGCATGGCAAACAGGCCTCTGTCCTTTGCAGATTAATTTGCTGGGTCTCCGGGGTTTGAACCTAGCTCGACCAGACAACAGGCTGCTTTTCATGGTCCCACACTTATCTTCTAAGCTCTATTACATTCTGAGTACTCAGTGAGCCTTCCAGTTCAAATCTCCCAAATCCTTCCACAATCCTCTCCTCAGATAATGTGATCAAGTCCACCACAGCAATCCTTCTGGTTTTTTAATTCGATTCTGGACTGTTATAATAAATCATTGGCCAAAACCACTTTGGGGGTGCAAAGAGTTTATCTTACAGGTTCTAGTGTATCATCCAGGAAGCTTATGGTAGGAGGCAGGAACTGAAGGAGAGACCAGGAGGTATGATGTTTTCTGGGTTGCTACAAGACTCATGCTCATCTATCTTTCTTAAATAATTCAGGCTCACCTGCTAATTGATGAAATTACAAACAATGGATATGATTCTTCTACATCAACAAACAATGGAGAAAATGATCATGGGCCAATCTGATGAAGACAATTCCTCATCTGAGTTTCCCTCTTTAGAGGTATATCAATTTGATAACTGAAGCTACTGTGACAAATGTTTTTCCTAAATGGTAAATCTTGGGTATGCTATTTTTAAACAGAGACTATAGAGACAACTATTGGTTTATTGTAAGAAGTTTCATTAGATAATTTTCTACAAGTGTCACAAATCATTTTTGAGGTAGTAGCCTAGACCTGGAAGCAACATGACCAGAACAGATGATGCAATATCATTGCCTTTAGCCTTACTGTGAGGGTATTCCATAGTGGACAATACAAAGTAGATAATCTGAAGAGCAGAGATTTGACACTGTCAAATAATCCCCCTCCGCCCCCCCCCAAATCTGTCATCAAGTGATACTTCTGTAGGCATATAAAGGCAAAAGAAAAATAAGTGTTCATGAAAGAGATCCCAGATGAAATGAAATCGCTTTCTTAGGACTGAATTGATGCTGTCATCCAACTCAGGCATACCTGAGGAATTTGGTAGAAAAATCTTGGTAATATAGTGTGGATTTTTAATTTTTTCTAAGTATTTTTCTAGTATGGCAGGTGAGTTTATATATTTAACTGAAAAAAAAATCTGTATAGACTAAAAGAAATTTGAGTCTTTTGCTTGCCTGAGAGGCTCTGCCAGATCCTGACCAATACAGATGCAAATGTTCACAGCCAACCATCAGGACCCCAATGGAGGAGTTAGGGGTAGGGCAGAAGGAGCTGAAAGAACCTTATCTGGCATCAATGGGAGGGGAGGCCCTTGGTCCTGTGAAGGCTTGATGCCCCAGTGTAGAGGAATGCTATGATGGTAAGGCAGGAGTGGGTAGGTGGGTGGGGAACATCCTCATAGAAGCAGGGAAGGAGGGATGAGATAGAGAGTTTGCAGAGGGGAAACTTGAAATGTACACAAATAAAATATCCAACTTAAAAAAAATTTGAGGGAAATTAAATTTTAAAAGAATTAAAGAATTAAAATTTAAAAGGATTACTCAGAGATGCTTGATGTGATGTGTGCAACAGCTTCTGCCTCAATGACTACCTCTCCAGAAGCCTGGCAGCAAATGGCCTGACATTTAAAGGTAGATTTACAGTTTGGTGGGTAAGCTTAGCCAGTGAGAGAGAGAACAGTGCAAGGAGGCCCTCTTCCTTTTAGTTTGAACACATATCTTCCAAGGTATTCATTTGTATTCTTTCTCTCATTTCTCTTGCTTTAAAGAAATTAAGCTAAGCTTACTTTATATCATAAAGTAAGTTAGCTATCTTTTAAATCACTGTCCAAATAAGCATACTAATCTTGTCACTTATACTCTGGAGAACAGATTAAAGTCTCCCTCCCCACTTAGCTTTCCTCCAATCAAGGATTGGTGATGATGATAATGATTATAGGAATGTGTCTGTATGTATGTGCATGCATATTTATGTGAGGCAGAAAAGATAATTTGATATTTACTCCCACTTTTTAGCTTTAAATATCATGTTAGTAAGGAAAACTTATTATATGCACAGTAATTTAAAAGTGAATAAAATGTTTATCTAAATATTCATTTGTCTGAGAGTTAAAAGAGAAGTATAAATGTACTGTGTGTGTGTGTGTAAATACAGCCAATAGTGAGCATGATGTTAAAATGCTCTATAAACCATAAACTAAATAGCTCTATTTAGCTCAGTTGGCCCATGTGGTTAAAATAATTTTCTGCATCAATGTCTCCTGTTACTTTAAAGTGTTCTGTGCAGAATTTGGTCCAGTGCTAACTGATATTATTGAAGAAAAAAAAGTCATGTCTATTGAACTAACTCCTAAGCAGAAAGTGTGATCTGAGACTGTAAAGACAAATCAAAAATCTAGATTCTGTCCACTGGATACAAAAAGAGAAGAGAAAATAAAAATTTCAGTCTTATTTGTGGCTTGTCTATGACTGTGGTTGTTTATATCTGCAGTGAATATAGACTTCTCATTGGCCAGTGCACAATGACATGAAGTTCTGAATTTCATGTTCTTTCTTTCCACAGAGTACTTCCATGCATCAATCCCCTCCACCAGGATAATATAACTCTTTATGTCCTAGTTGCTTGATGCCAGACCCACATGAATAGAGTTACAATGAGTTGGCATACAGCCTCAGTTTCTGGAAAGCTCTGTGGATTCAGGGAAGTCACAAGGCTTCCTAATATGAATTCCTTTTTGCTTGCAATTGGTTCCTCATGAAATGTCCACTAAAGAAGAAAGTCATTAGCCTCAGGTATTAGTCGACAGATCCCATGATCAGGACAGGAACTTTGCTCAAGTGAGGGCATGTCAGTCTCAGAGCCATTTGCAGATGAATCATAAAGTCCTCCAACTTTACCGCAGCTCTGCTGAAATGTCTTGACACGAGCTGGTTGTATAACATAAAATCACCTTTCACTGACTCTAAGCTTACAAAGCATTCACATTAAAGATTCTGTTGGAAGATTGCCTAAATATCTGGGGGATTATTTCTACAAATCCAGGGTACATGGTGTGAATATTAATTGTCTCATGAAAGCTGCACAGTGGTAAAGTTTGCTGTCAGTATCCAAAATGAATCCTCAGGACAGAGCGCAGGTGGCTCTAGTCTTTGCAGAAAGGAGAAGGAATTCTGTAGACGGTTTTACCTTCAATGTCAGTAGTGGTCTTCTTTTTGTTAATCCCTCCAGAGATGCGGCTCATACAATCCATTAAGTACATAGCTATAATGTTCGCTGTGAATTTTTGTTTGCTTGTTTTACTTTTCATTTATTTGATATTTTAATTATTATTATTATTAATGTTACTGTTAAATTAAGTGAGCAATTATTGGAAAGGTACCTACTCTGCTGAAATTAGATATGCAAAGATATTAAAAGAACAGTACTACATCTTCCTTTCAGCCCACAACATATCCTGGTGCAGAGCCAGTTCTTTAGACCCCTCCCACACCCAGAGACAACTTGACTCCCCGGAGGTTCATCATAACCAGGCTCACAGGTTCACAGGAGGGACAGGATCATGTCAGAGACATCCAAGCCGGTAAACACAAAAGACAACTAGATGGCGAGAGGCAAGCACAAGAACATAAGCAACAGAACCCAATTCTCCCATCACAGCAAGCCCTAGATACACCAAAACAACTGAAAAGCAAGACTCTGAACTAAAATCTAATCCCATGAAGATGACAGAGGTCCTTAAGGAGGGCATAAACAACTCTCTTAAAGAAATACAGGAGAACACAGGTAAATAGGTAGAGGCCCTTAAAGAGGAAACACAGAAATCCATAAAATAAATACAGAAAAACAATCAAACAGGTGAATGAATTGAACAAAATTGTCCAGAATCTAAGAATGGGCAGTAGAAACAATAAAGAAATCACAAAGAGAGGAAGACCTGGAGATGGAAAACATAGGCAAGAGATCAGGAGTTACAGATGCAAGTGTCACCAATAGACACCAAGAAATAGAAGAGAGAATCTCAGGTGTAGAGGATGCCATAGAAGATATTGACACAACAGTCAAAGAAAATACAAAGGGCAAAAAGCTCCTAACCCATACATCCAGGAAATTCAGCACAGAATGAAAAGACCAAACCTATGAATAAAAGGAATAGAAGAGAGAGAGAAGATAGATGCTCAATGCAAAGGGCCAGGAAACATCTTCAACAAAATCATGAAGCTTCCATAACCTAAAGAAAAAAGAATGGTCATAAATGTACAAGAAGCCCAGAGAACATCGAATAGATTTGACGAGAAAAGAAATTAGTCTGGTCACATAATAATCAAAACACTAAAGGACACAAAAACAAAGAATATTAAAAGCTGTAAGGGAAAAGGGGCAAGTAACATATAAAGACAGACCTATCAGAATTGTACCAGACTTCTCAACAGAGACTCTAAAAGCCAGAAGAGCCTGGACAGATACCATCCAGACTCTAAGAGAACACAAATGCCAGGCCAGGCTAGCAAAACTCTCAATCACCATAGATGGAGAAATCAAGATATTTCATGACCAAATTTAAACAGTAACCTTCCACTATTTCAGCTCTACAGAGGATAATAGAAGAACAACTTCAACCCAAAGAGAGAAACTACCTCCAAGAAAATCCAAGAAATTAATCACCTTACAACAAAGCCAAAAGGAGAGAATCACATGTGCAGAATACCACCTGCAACAACAAATATAGCAGGAACTAATCGTCATCTATCTGTAATATTACTCAATACCAATGGAATCAATTTCCCCTATAAAAAGACAAAACCTAACAGACTGGATATGCAAACAGAATCCAGCATTTTGCTACATACAAGAAACACAGTTCAATAACAAAAACCGACACTACCATAGCATAAATGGTAGTGGAAAAACTTTTCCAAGCAAATTGTTCAAAGAAACAAGCTGGAGTTGCCATCCTAATATCCAATAAAATTGACTTTCAACCAAAATTATCAGGCAAGATGAGGAAGGAGAATTCATATTCATCAAAGGAAAAATTCACCAAGGGAAAGGCTCATTTCTGAACATGTATGCCTGAAATGTAAAGGCATCCACATTTAGAAAAGAATATTTACTAAAGCTCAACACACACACCGAATCCCACACAAGAATAGTGGGAGACTTCAACACCACACTCTCACTAATGGACAGGTCATTGAAACAGAAACTAAAAAGAGACACAGTGAAACTAAATAGAAGTTATGGACCAAGTGGATTTAAGAGATATCTACAGAACATTTCACCTTAAAACAAAAGAATATACCTTTTTTTCTTTTTTCTTTTCTCTTATTGGATATTTTCTATATTTACATTTCAAATTTTCTCCCCTTTCCAGGTTTTCCCTCCAGAAACCCCCTATCCCAGCCTCCCTCCCCCTGCCTCTGTGAGGGTGCTTCCCTACCCACCCACCCACTCCTGTCTTCCCACCCTGGCATTCCCCTACACTGGGGCATCAAATGCCCTCAGGACCAAGGGCCACTCCTCCCACTGAGGTCCAACAAGTCCATCCTCTGCCACATATGCAGCTGGAGCCATGAGTCCCTCCATGTGTACTCTTTGGTTGGTGGTTCAGCCACTGGGAGCTCTGGGGGATCTGGACAGTTGACATTGTTGCTCCCTGCATGGGACTGCAAACACCCTCAGCTCCTTCAGTCCCTTCTCCAACCCCACCATCAGGTACCCCTTGCTCAGTCCAACGGTTGACTCTGAGCATCTACCTCTGTATTTGTCAGGCACTGGCAGAGTCTCTCAGGAGACAGCTATATCAGATTCATATTAGCAAGCACTTCACAGTATCTATAATATTGACCCGGTTTAGTGACTGTATACGGCATGGATCCCCAGGTGGGCAGTCTGTGGATGGCCTTTCCTTCAGTCTCAGTTCCACACTTTGTCTCTATATTTCCTCCTGTGAGTATTATGTTCCCACCCCCTTTTTTATTGGATATTTTCTTTATTTACATTTCAAATGTTATCCCCTTTCTCAGCCCCCCCCCCCCCCCCCACTCCCCCCTCTCTCCCCTCCCCCCCCCCCCCCCCCCTCCGGTGTTCCCCTCCCCCCCCCCCCCCCCCCCCCCCCCCCCCCCGCCTAACTATCCTATCCTATCCCTCCTCCCCCTGCTTCTGTGAGGGTGTTCTCCCACCTATCCACCCACTCCCACCTTCCCCGCCCTTGCATTCCCCTACACTGGGGCATCTACCAAGCCTTCACGGACCAAGGGCCTCTCCTCCCATTGATACCTGGCAAGGCCATCCTCTGCTACATATGTGGCTGTAGCCATGGGTCCCTTCATGTGTACTCCTTGGTTGTTGGCTTAGTCCCTGGGAGCTCTGGGGAATCTGGTTGGTTGATATTGTTTTTCCTATGGGGTTGCAAACCCCTTCAGCTCCTTTAGTCCTTTCTCAAGAAGTGATGGCTGAAAAGAACCTGATATAGCTGTCTCCTGAGAGGCTATGCCAGAGCCTTACAAATACTGAGGCAGATGCTTGCAGCCAACAATTGGACTGAGGGCAGGATCCCCAATGAAGGACTTGTTCCCCCTTCTATGAATCACTGAAGCATCCACACTTTGGTCTTCCTACTTCTTGAGCTTGTTGTGGTCTGTGAAGTATATCTTGGGAATTCTGAACTTTTGGGCTAATATCCACTTCTCAGTGAGTGCATACCATGTGTGTTGTTTTGTGACTGGGTTACCTCACTCAGGATGTTATTTTACCAGTTCCATCCATTTGCCTTCGAATTTCATAAATTCATTGTTTTTAATTGCTGAGTAGTATTCCATTGTGTAAATGTACCACATTTTCTGTATTCATTCCTCTGTTGAGGGATTATCTGGGTTGTTTCCAGCTTCTGGCTATTATAAATAAGGCTGCTATAAACATAGTGGAGCATATGTCCTTGTTAGATGTTAGAACATTTTCTGGGTATATGCCCAGGAGTGGATAGCTGGGTCCTCAGATAGTACTATGTCCAATTTTCTGAGGAACCGCCATACTGATTTCCAGAGTGGTTGTATCAGTTTGCAATTCCACCAGCAATGGAGGAGTGTTCCTCTTTCTCCACATCCTCACCAGCATCTGCTGTCACTGCCTTTTGCACTCATCACTGATAAGTTCAGCAAATACAGTCTTGAAAGTCTGGAGGACTTGTGGGGTTTCAACATATCCTACAATGCCCACAACCACTATGGGTGGGGTTCCACAATGTTCATAGCCTCCACGACTTCATTCTTGTTCACCTTAGATACTGGCCTGTCAGCTTCCTGGATGATGTGGGTCATGCCAGCCTTGTACCCTAGAAAGGTTGTGAGGTGAACAGGCTTGAAGGGGTCATCCTTAGGGAAGCTCTTCAATTTCCCATATTGACAACTGCCTCACCTTCAAGGCAAGAAGCCCAAGGACACATGCGTGGGAGCTGAGAATTTCCTGTGAGACATCTTGCTGCCACAAGTTGATGATAGAACCTGTTACGCATTTTTTAATAGGATTATTTGGTTCTCTGGATTCTAACTTCTTGAATTCTTTGTCTATATTGGATATTAGCCCTCTTTCAGATGTAGAATTGGGAAAGATTGTTTCCCAATCTGTTGGCTGGTGTTTTGTCCTGTTGACAGTGTCCTTTGCCTTACAGAAGATTTGCAATTTTATGAGGTCCCATTTGTCAATTCTTGATCTTAGAGCATAAGCCGTTGGTGTTCTAGGCAGAAAAATTTCCCCTCTGCCCATGTGTGTGCCCACTTTCTCTTCTATTAGTTTCAGTGTATATGTTTTTTTTGTTTTTTTCTTTTGTTTGTTTGTTTTTGTTTTTTGAGACAGGGTTTCTCTGTGTAGTCCTGGCTGTCCTGGAACTCACTTTGTAGACCAGGCTGGCCTCGAACTCAGAAATCTGCCTGCCTCTGCCTCTCGAGAGCTGGGATTAAAGGTGTGCGCCACCATGCCCGGCTTGTGTATATGGTTTTATGTGGAGGTCTTTGAACAACTTGGACTTGAGCTTTGTACAGGGAGACAAGAATGTATCAATTTGCCTTCTTCTACATGTTAACCACCAGTTGAAACAGCACCATTTGGTGAAAATGCTGTCTTTTACCCACTGGATGGTTTTAGCTCCTTTGTCAAAGATCAAGTGACAATAGGTGTGTGTGTTCATTTCTGGGTCTTCAATTCTATTCCACTGATCTACCTGCCAGTCACTGTACCAATACCATGCAGTTTTGTTTTGTTTTTTCACTATTGTACTGCAGTACAGCTGGAGATCAGGGATGCTGATTCACCCAGACAATCTTTTATTGTTGAGAATAGTTTTCACTATCCTGGGTTTTTTGTTATTCCAAATGAATTTGAGAATTGCTCTTTCGAACTCTGGTTAGAGTCACACCAACATATTTTATATTGTTTGTGACTATTGTGATGGGTGTCGTTCCCTTAGTTTCTTTCTCAGCCTGTTTTTTTTTCTTTGAGTATAGGAAAGCTATTGATTTGTTTGAGTTAATTTTATATCCAGTCACTTTGCTGAAGTTGTTTATCAGCTTTAGGAGTTCTCTAAACTTCGTTAGGAGTTTTCGGGTCATTTAAGTATACTGTCATATCATCTGCAAATAGTGATATTTTTACTTCTTCCTTTCAATTGGTATCCCTTTGCCCTTCTTTAGTTGTCTAATTGCTCTAGCTAGAACTTTAAGAGCTATATTGTATAAATAGGGAGAGAGTGGGCAACCTTGTCTTGTCCCTGATTTTAGTGGAATTGTTTCAAGTTTCTCTCCATTTAGTTTGATGTTGGCTACTGGTTTCTTGTATATTGCTTTTACTATGTTTATGTGTGGGCCTTGAATTCCTGATCTTTCCAAGACTTTTTAATATGAAGGGGTATTGAATTTTGTCAAATGCTTTTTCAGTATCTACTGAAATGATTATGTAGTTTTTTTTCTTTGAGTTTATGTACTATATTATGTTGTTAGATTTCTGTATACTGAACCATCCCCGCATCCCTGGGATGAAGCCTACTTGATCATGGTGAATGATGGTTTTCATGTATTCTTGGATTCAGTTTGCAAGAATTTTATTGAGTAATTTTGCATCGATATTCATAAGGGAAATTAGTCTGAAGTTCTCTTTCTTTATTGGGTCTTTGTGTGGTTTTGACATCAGCATAACTGTGGCTTCATAGAATGAACTGGGTAATGTTCCTTCTGTTTCTATTTTCTGGAATAGTTTGAAGAGTATTGGTATTAGGTCTTCTTTGAAGACCTGATAGAATTCTGTACTAAACCCATCTGGTCCTGGGCTTTATTTGGCTGGGAGACTTTTTTTTTTCTCCCTTCATCTATTTTACTTTGTTCATAGAACAAACAGACAAAAAGAACAACAGCAAAAAACCCAAGATGGTTATAAAAAACATTCAATATAAATTTAGCCCTCTCAATAGTTTTTTCCAGTATTGCATGACATGTAACAACATTGAAAACTGCTAAACCCATTCCCAGAATGTTAGGTCAAGTCTCGTTGCTCTGTCTAACTCATTCAACTTATAGACTGGTCACCTTTAAAAAATTTCATCCAGTTATACACCCATGTGATCTTCACATTTCCATCAAGAAGACATTGTCTATAACTTGTTTGGCTGGGAGACTTCTAATGACTGTTTCTATTTTTTCAGTGCTTATGGGACCGTTTAGATGGTTTATGTGATTCTGATTTAACTTTTGTATTTGGTATCTGTTTTAGTCAGGGTTTCTATTCCTGGACAAAACATCATGACCAAGAAGCAAGTTGGGGAGGAAAGGGTTTATTCAGCTTACACTTCCATACTGCTGTTCATCACCAAAGGAAGTCAGGACTGGAACTCAAGCAGGTCAGAAAGCAGGAGCTGATGCAGAGGCCATGGAGGGATGTTCCTTACTGGCTTGCTTCCCCTGGCTTGCTCAGCCTGCTCTCTTATAGAACCCAAGACTGCTAGCCCAGAGATGGTCCCACCCACAAGGGGCCTTTCCCCCTTGATCACAATTGAGAAAATACCCCACAGCTAGATCTCATGGAGGTACTTCCCCAACTGAAGCTCCTTTCTCTGTGATAACCCCAGCTGTGTCAAGTTGACACAAAACTAGCCAGTACAGTATCTGTCTAGAAAAATGTCCATTTCACCCAAATTTTCAAATTTTGTTGAGTATAGGCTTTTGTAGTAGGATCTAATGATTTTTAAAAAATTTTTCTCAGTTTTTGTTGTTATATCCACCTTTTCATTTCTGATTTTGTTAATTTGGATACTATCTCTGTGCCCTCTGGTTAGTCTGGCTAAGGGTTTATTTATCTTGTTGATTTTCCCAAATAACCAGCTCTTGGTTTTGTTGATTCTTTGTATAATTCTTTTTGTTTCTAATTGTTTGATTTCAGACCTGAGTTTGATTATTTCCTGCCATGTACTTTTCTTAGGTGTATTTGCTTCTTTTTGTTCTAGAGCTTTTAGGTGTGTTGTTAAGCTGCTAGTGTATACTCTCTCCAGTTTCTTTTTGGAGGCCCTCAGAGCTGTGAGTTTCCTTCTTAGCACTGTTTCCATCGTGTCCTATAAGTTTAGGTATGTTGTGCTTTTATTTTCATTAAATTCTAAAAGTTTTTAATTTCTTTATTTCTTCCTTTACAAAGCTATCACTGAGTAGGGAATTGTTCAGCTTCTATGTATACATAGGCTTTCTGTTGTTTTGTTGTTGTTGAAGACCAGCTTTAGTCTGTGATGATCTGATAGGATGCATGGGATTTTTTCCATCTTCTTGCATCTGTTGAACCTGTTTTGTGACCAATTATAATGTCAATGTTGTTAAGAATATATCTTCTTCTCAGCACCTCATTGTAACATCTCCAAACAAGACAAAAAATAAGTCTCAACAGATCCAAGTGCAATTGAACTAATCTCCTGCATTAGTCTCTGCTGGTCTTCAATAACAAGAAAAACAACAGAAAGCCCACATATTCATGGGAACTGGATAACTCTCTGCTCAAAGATAACTTGAACAGGAGGGAGGAAGGGAGGGAGGGAAGAAGGGAGGGAAGGAGGGAGGGAGGGAGGGAGGGAGAGAGAGAGAGAGAGAGAGAGAGAGAGAGAGAGATCAAAGTAACTAAAGGGAACAGAGATAGCATCCAAATTAACAAAATCAGAAATGAAAAGAGAGACATAACAGAAACTGGGGAAATTAAAAAAAAATCATCAGATCCTACGACAAAACTGGAAAATCTAGATGAGATGGATGATTTTCTAGACAGATACCAGGTACCATATTTAAATCAAGATCAGGTAATCTAAACAGCCCCATAACCCCTAATGAAATAGAAATAGTCATTAAAAGCATCCCAACCTATAACGTCCAGGATCAGATGGTTTTAGTGCAGAATTCTACCAGACCTTTGAAGAGCTAATAAAAATACCCCTCAAACTATTCCACACAATAGAAACAAAGAGAATGCTAATTCATTCTATGAAGCCATAGGTACTATGATACATAAACCACACAAAGACCCAACCAAAAAAGAGACATTCAGGGCAATTTCGCTTATGAATATCAATGCAAAAACCAATTAATAAAATTCTAGCAAACCAAATCCAAGGATACATCAAAACCATCATCACCTTGTTCAAGTACGCTTCATCCCAGACATGCAGTGATGAATATGCAAATATCCATCAATAAAATACTCTATATAAAAAATGCAGGGAACAAGTCATATGATCATCTCATTAGATGCTGAAAAGCCCTTAACAAAATACAACACCCTTTTATGTTAAAAGTCTTGGAGAGATCAGGAATTCAAGGCACATATGTAAACATAATAAAAGCAATATTCAGCAAACCAACAGCCAACATCAAATTAAATTGAGAGAAACTAGTAGCAATCTTACTAAAATCAGGGACAAAACAAGGCTGACCACTATCCTTGTTTATTCAATATAGTACTCCAGCTATACCACTTCTGGGCATATACCCAAAAGATTCTCTCATCCCATTAGGACACTTGCTCAAATTTTTAAACAGCAGCTTTATTCATAATAGTCAGAAACTTGAAACAGCCTAAATGTCGCTAAACTGAATAATAGGTAAAGGAAATAAGGTTCATTTACACAATGGAATACTACTCAGTTATTTTTTTCCATTTTTATTAGATATTTTCTTCATTTACACTTCAAATGCTATCCCGAAAGTCCCCTATACCTTCCCTTGCCCCCAGCCTGCTCCCCTACCCACCCACTCCCACTTCTTGGCCCTGGCATTCCCCTATACTGGGGCATATAAAGTTTGCAAGACCAAGGGGCCTCTCTTCCCAATGATGGCTGACTAGGCAATCTTCTGCTACATATTCAGCTAGAGACATGAGCTCTCGGGGTACTGGTTAGTTCATATTGTTGTTCAACCTATAGGGTTGGAGACCCCTTCAGCTCCTTGGAAACTTTCTCTAGCTCCTCCATTGGGAACCCTATGTTCCATCCAATAGCTGAATGTGAGAGTCCAATTCTATGTTTGCCAGGCACTAGCATAGCCTCACACAAGACAGCTATATCAGGGTCCTTTCAGCAAAAATCTTGCTGGCGTATGCAATAGTGTCTGTGTTTGGTGGCTGATTTTGGTATGGATCCCTGGATGCAGCAGTCACTGGTTGGTCATCCTTTTATCTCAGCTCCACACTTGATCTCTGTAACTCCTTCCATGTGTGCTTTGTTCCAAATTCTAAGAAGGGGCAAAGTGTCCACATTTTGGGCTTCATTCTTCTTGAGTTTCATGTGTTTAGCAAATTGTATTTTGGGTATTCTAAGTTACTGGGCTAATATCCACATATCAGTGAGTACATATTATGTGAGTTCTTTTGTGATTGGGTTACCTCACTCAGGATGATACCCTCCAGATTCATCCTTTGCCTAGGAATTTCATAAATTCATTGTTTTTAATAGCTGAGTAGTACTCCATTGT
The DNA here is from genome assembly GCA_902729485.2 of Mus minutoides. NCBI lineage: Eukaryota > Metazoa > Chordata > Mammalia > Rodentia > Muridae > Mus > Mus minutoides. The sequence goes on from LR750389.1 coordinate 79,027, forward strand.
GTATATGTACCACATTTTCTGCATCCATTCCTCTGATGAGGGATATCTGGGTTCTTTCAGGCTGCTATGAACATAGTGGAGCATGTGTCCTTATTAACAGTTGGAACATCTTTTGGATATATGCCCAGGAGAGGTATTGCAGGATCTTTCAGTAGTACTATGTCCAATTTTCTGAGGAACCACCAAACTGATTTCCAGAGTGGTTGTACAAGCTTGCAATCCTACCAACAATGGAGGAGTGTTCCTCTTTCTCCACATCCTTGCCAGCATCTGCTGTCACCTGAATTTTTTATCTTAACCATTCTGACTGGTGTGAGGTCGAATCTCAGGGTTGTTTTGATTTGCATTTCCCTGATGATTAAGGATATTGAACATTTTTTCAGGTGCTTCTGAGCCAGTCAGTATTCCTCAGTTAAGAATTCTTTGTTTAGCTCTGTGCCCTGTTTTTTAATGGGGTTATTTGATTTTCTGGAGTCCACCTTCTTGAGTTCTTTATATATATTGGATATTAGTTCCCTATCTGATTTAGGATTGGTAAAGATCTTTTCCCAATCTCTTGGTGGCCTTTTTGTCTTATTGACAGTATCTTTTGCCTTAGAGAAGCTTTGCAATTTTATGAGGTCCCATTTGTTAATTCTCAATCTTACAGCACAAGCCATTGCTGTTCTATTCAGGAATTTTTCCCCAGTGCCCATATCTTTGAGGCTTTCCCCCAACTTTCTCCTCTATAAGTTTCAGTGCCTCTTGTTCTATGTAGAGTTCTTTGAACCACTTAGACTTGACCTTAGTAAAAGGAGATAAGAATGGATCAATCCCCATTCTTCTACATGATAACTGCCTGTTGTGCCAGCACCATTTGTTGAAAATGCTGTCTTTTTTGTACTGGATGGTTTTAGCTCCCTTGTCAAAGTTGAGGTGACCATAGGTGTGTGGGTTCATTTCTGGGTCTTCAATTCTATTCCATTGATCTACCTGTCTGTCACTGTACCAATGCCATGCAGTTTTTATTAAAATTGCTCTGTAGTAAAGCTTGAGGTCAGACATGGTGATTCCAACAGAGCTTCTTTTCTTGTTGAGAATAGTTTTTGCTATCCTAGGTTTTTTATTATTCCAGATGAATTTGCAAATTGCCCTTTCTAACTCAGGGAAGAATTGAGTTGGAATTTTGATAGGGCTTGCATTAACTCTGTAGATTGCTTTAGGCAAGATAGCCATTTTTACTATATTGATCCTGCCTATCCATGAGCATGGGAGACCCTTCCATCATCTGAAATCTTCTTGGATTTCTTTCTTCAGAGACTTGAAGTTCTTATCATACAGATCTTTCACTTCCTTACTTAGAGTCATTTTCATTTTCATATTTTATACTCTTTGTGACTATTGTGAAGGGTGTTGTTTCCCTAATTTCTTTCTCAGCCCATTTATCCTTTCTGTAGAGAAAGGCCATTGATTTGTTTGAGTTAATTTTATATCCAAGTACTTTACCGAAGCTGTTTATCAGGTTTAAGAGTTCTCTGGTGGAGTTTTTAGGGTCACTTATATATACTATCATATTGAAAGAGTCCACGCTACCACCTCTCTGGCAAGAACGGGAGTGGACTCCAGAATCCTTCTGCAGCAAATCTTTATTACATCATGAGGAGGAAGACAGCGAGCCCAAGATGGATCCCACGTATATACACCTCAGTGAGATGTGTGTCGTCAGGATTGGCTGATTGCCCATTACCTCAAGTTACGCCCCGGGATGGGTGGTGACCTACGTGGCTTTGTAACAAGGGCATGCACACTGAACTTGTTTGCTTGTCCCAGGCTGGGGGTGGTGACAGGATGTCGGCGCCATCTTGGAATGGCGGCAGAACCAGCTCGGGCGTGGCTCTCTACATCATATCATCTGCAAATAGTGATAATTTGACTTCTTCCTTTCCAATTTGTATCCCCTTGATCTCCTTTTGTTGTCGAATTGCTGTGACTAGGACTTCAAGTACTATATTGAATAGGTAGGGAGTAAGTGGGCAGCCTTGTCCCTGACTTTAGTGGGATTGCTTCCAGCTTCTTTCCATTTACTTTGATGTTGGCTACTGGTTTGCTGTAGATTGCTTTTATTAAGTTTAGGTATGGGCCTTGAATTCCTGATCTTTCCAAGACTTTCATCATGAATGGGTGTTGGATTTTGTCAAGTGCTTTCTCAGCATCGAACGAGATAATCATTTGGTTTTTGTCTTTGAGTTTATTTATATAGTGGATTACATTGATGGATTTCCGTATATTAAACCATCCCTGCATTCCTGGGATGAAGCCTACTTGGTCATGATGGATGATCATTTGATGTGTTCTTGGATTCAGGTAGCAAGGAGTTTATTGAGTATTTTTGTATTGATATTCATAAGGGACATTGGTCTGAAGTTCTCTATCCTTGTGTCTTTATGTGGTTTAGGTATCAGAGTAATTGTGGCTTCACAGAATGAATTGGGAAGAGTACCTTCAGTTTCTATTTTGTTGAATAGTTTGATAAGAACTGGAATTAGGTCCTCTCTGAAGGTCTGATAGAACTCTGCACTCCCATCTGGTCCTGGGCTTTTTTTGGTTGGGAGACTAGTAATGACTGCTTCTATTTCTTTAGGGGATATAGGGCTGTTTAGGTCATTAATCTGATCCTGATTTAACTTTGGTACTTGGTATCTGCTAGAAATTTGTCCATTTTATCCAAGTTTTCCAGTTTTGTTGAATATTACATTTTGTAGAAGGATCTGATGGTGTTTTGGATTTCTTCAATATCTGTTATGTCTCCCTTTTCATTTCTGATTTTGTTGATTTGGATGCTGTCCCTGTGCCCTCTAGTGTGTCTGGCTAAAGGTTTATCTATCCTGTTGATTTTCTCAAAGAACCAGCTCCTGGTTTGGTTGATTCCTTGAATAGGCCTTTTTTGTTTCCACTTGGTTGATTTCACCCCTGAGTTTGATTATTTCCTGCTGTATACTCCTCTTGGGTGGATTTGCTTCCTTTTGTTCTAGAGCTTTTAGAGGTGCTGTCAAGGTGCTAGTGTATGCTCTCTCCAGTTTGTTTTTGGAGCCACTCAGAGCTATGAGTTTTCCTCTTAGGAATGCTTTAATTTTGTCCCATAAGTTTGGGTATGTTGTGGCTTCATTTTCATTAAACTCTAAAAAGTCTTTAATTTATTTCTTTATTTCTTCCTTGACCAGGTTATCATTGAGTAGAGTGTTGTTCAGTTTCCTCGTGAATGTTGGTGTTCTATTATTTATGTTGTTATTGAAGATCAGCCTTAGTCCATGTTGATCTGATAGGATGCATGGGACAATTTCAATATTTTTGAATCTGCTGAGGCCTGTTTTGTGGCCAATTATATGGTCAATTTTGGAGAGGGTACCATGAGTTGCTGAGAAGAAGGTATATCCTTTTGTTTTAGGATAAAGTGTTCTGTAGATATCTGATAAATCCATTTGTTTCATAGCTTCTGTTAGTTTGACTTTGTCTCTGTTTAGTTTCTGTTTCCAGGATCTGTCCGTTGATGAAAGTGGGGTGTTGAAGTCTCCCACTATTAATGTGTGAGGTGCAATGTGTGCTTTGAGCTTTACTAAAGTTTCTTTAATGAATGTGGCTGCCCTTGCATTTGGAGCACAGATATTCAGAATTGAGAGTTCTTCTTGGAGTATTTTACCTTTGATGAGTATGAAGTACCCCTCCTTGTCTTTTTTGATAACTTTGGGTTGAAAGTCAATTTTATTAGATATTAGAATGGCTACTCCAGCTTGTTTCTTCAGACTGTTTGCTTGGAAAATTGTTTTTCCAGTCTTTCACTCTGAGGTAATACCTGTCTTTTTTCCTGAGGTGTGTTTCCTGTAAGCAGCAAAATTTTGGCTCCTGTTTGTGTAGCCAGTCTGTTAGTCTATATCTTTTTATTGGGGAATTGAGTCCATTGATATTGAGAGATATTAAGGAAAAGTAATTTTTGCTTCCTGTCATTTTTGTTGTTAGAGTTGGGATTTTGTTATTGTGGCTGTCTTCTTTTAGGTTTGTTGAAGGATTACTTTCTTGCTTTTCTAGGGCATAGTTATCGTCGTTGTATTGGTGTTTTTCTGTTATTATCCTTTGAAGGGCTGGATTCATGGAAAGATATTGTGTGAATTTGGTCTTGTCATGGAATACTTTGGTTTCTCCATCTATGGTAATTGAGAGTTTTGTTGGGTATAGTAACATGGCCTGGCATTTGTGTTCTCTTAGTGTCTGTATAACATCTTTCCAGGATCTTCTGGCTTTCAAAATCTCTGGTGAGAAATCTGGTGTAATTCTAATAGGCCTGCCTTTACATGTCACTTGACCTTTTTCCTTTACTGCTTTTAATATTCTGTCTTTATTTAGTGCGTTCATTGTTCTGATTATTATGTGTTGGGAGGAATTTCTTTTATGGTCTAGTTTACTTGGAGTTCTAATGGCTTCTTGTATGTTTATGGGCATTTCCTTCTTTAGGTATGGGATGTTTTCTTCTATAATTTTGTTGAAGATATTTGCTGGCCCTTTAAGTTGAAAATCTTCATTCTCATCCACTCCTATTATCCGTAGGTTTGGTCTTCTCATTGTGTCCTGGATTTCCTGGATATTTTGAGTTAGGATCTTTTTGCATTTTGCGTTTTCTTTGATTGTTGTGTCCATGATCCCTATGGAATCTTCTGCACCTGAGATTCTCTCTTCTATCTCTTGTATTCTGTTGCTGATGCTCGTATCTATGGTTCCTGATTTATTTCTTATGGTTTCTATCTCCAGGGTTATCTCCTTTTGGATTTTCTTTATTGTTTCTACTTCCATTTTTAGGTCCTGCATGGTTTTGTTCAATTCCATCACCTATTTGGTATTGTTTGCCTGTAACTCTCTAAGTGTTTTCTCTTTAATTGCTTCTTGTTCTTTACCCGTGTTTTCCTGTATTTCCTTCTTAAAGTTTTCCATCATCATCATAAGGAGTGACTTTAGATCCATGTCTTGCTTTTCTGGTGTGATGGTGTATCCAGGACTTGCCATGGTGGTAGAGTTTGGTTCTGATGATGCCAAGTAACCCTGGTTTCTGTTGCTTCTGTTCTTCTGCTTGCCTCGTGCCATCTGATTATCTCAAGTGCTTGCTGTCCTCAATATATCTGGTTGGAGCCTGTCCTTTTTATAATCCCAGTTGGTCCAGCTATCACTGGAATCCTTTGATTGTGGGCTCCTGTGAACCTGAGATTCTGGGTGTGTCTGAGTTCTTGGCAGTCAGGTTCCACTGATACCCTGAAATACTAGTGTGACCCAGCTCCTGTTATCCTGGGATACTGTTACCCTAAGATCCTGGACTTGTTACAGTGCCTAGGAGTGGTATCTCCTTCGAGGAGCGTGAAGTTGTCTGGTCTTTGGTCCCAAGAACTCATGGAGAGTCCTCTAGGGACCATGAGGGTGTCCACCAACCCTGCACCCAAGGTGACCCGGGGCTGGTGCTGACCAGGAGGGACCTATGCCCCTGGTCTGGCCGATCTTCTGCTTCCCCAATGCTGTCTCAGGTCCCGCAATTGGATTGGAACAGAAGTTGTGTTCCATTCAGCAGTGGATCCAAGATTGTGTGGAGAGTCCTCTAGGGACCATGAGGGTGTCCACCAACCCTGCACCCAAGGTGACCAGGTACTGGTGCCGACCAGAAGAGACTTGTGCCTCTGGTCTGGCAGATTCTCTGCCTCCCTGATGCTCTCTCAGGTCTCGTGCAATTGGATTGGAACAGATGTTGTGCTCCACTTACCAGTGGTCCAAAGATTGCGTGGACAGTCCTCTAGGGGCCGTGGGGGTGTCCGCAGACCCTGTGCCCAACATGACCTCATGCTGGCACTGACCCCTACTCAGCTATTAATAACAAGGACATGACAAATTTTTTAGGCAAATGGATGGAAATAGAAAATATCTTCTTGAGTGTAGTAACTCAGACCCAAGAGGAAATGCATGGTATGGACTCATAAACAGATATTAGCCATAAAGTACAAAATAACCATGCTACATCCAGACACAAAGAAGCCAAATAAGAAGGAGGTTCCAAGGGAGGGAGATTGAATCTGTCTCAGAAGAAGAATTAAAATAGATATCAGAGTTGGATTGAGGGAGGGAACTAGATGGGAGGAGCAGGAGAGGGGAGTATGTATCAGATGTAGGGAGAACAACGGAAAGACTAAGGAAATTGGTGGGGAGGCAGGCGTCCCTAGGACATGCCAGAGACCTGAGATAGGGGTAGGGGTGCCTATGGGGACAACTCTAGCTAAGACTTCTATCAGTGTGTAATATGGATCCTGAAGTGACAGCTTCCTGTAGCCAGGCAAGAATCTCAGTGAAAGAATGAGAACAGTGACCCACCCACAAAACCTCCAACCCAAAATGTGTCCTGGCTACAAGATGTACAGGGACAAAGATAAAGCAGAGATGGAGGGAATAGATAACCAATGACTGACCCACCCATTGGCAAGATACAATCCCTGACAGTATTAATGATACTCTGTTAATGATACTCTGTTATGCTTGCAGACAGGAGCCTAGCATATCAGGCCTCTGAGAGGTGCCATCCTGCAGCAAATGGAAACAGATCCAGAAACTCACAACCAAACAGTAGATGCAGCTTGAGGAGTCTTGTGGAAGAGTTGGAGGGGAAGGAATGAGGGACCCAAAAAGGATAGGTACTCCAGGGGAAGAACAACAATGTCAACTAACCTGGATCCTTGGGGGCTCTCAGAGACTGAACCACCAAACAAAGAATGAGCATAAAGCCGGACTTAGTCACCTACCCCATCCCCCACATATATTGAGCAGAAGTGCAGCTTGGTCTTCATGCAGGTACCCTAAAAACTGGAGCAGAGGCTATTCCTGAATCTGTTGCTTGTCAGTGGATCCTGTTCCCCTAACTGGGCGGCCTTGTCTGGCCTCAGTGGGAGAGTATGTACCTGGTCCTACAATGATTTGATATGCCAAGGTGGGTGATGGAGAGGGTGCCCCCTCTTCTCACAGGAGAGGTGGGGGAGATTGGGGAAATGTATTTTAAACATTTGCATTTGCTTTGTTTTGCTCTATACAACTACTCAGAAACTGTTTCTTTCTTCTTTCACTTGCCACACTAGAGAGTAATAGCTTCCATATGTGGGCATTTCCTTTGCTTGCTGCAGCCTTTGTTTACTGCTTCCAGGTGCTTTCTCCTTAGTGCGGCAGCCACTCATTCATCTATTCCTATATGCATCTATTCAGTAAGTCCATGGAACATGCAAATACTGGAGGGCAGCTTTTACATTCCTAACAATCTCCTACAAACACACTAAATACCCTCATGATTTTAAAACTCATTTTATTGCATTTATTTGAGGGGGAGGTTGAGCATATTGTATGGCATAGTGTGAGTGTGCTCAGAGGACAACTACCATGAGTCAGTTCTCTTCTCCCACCATGCAGAACCCAGGAATTGAACTCAGGCTATCAGACTTTAATATAACAACCATTACTGACTGAGCCCTGCTGACAGCCCTCATGACCTCTTTTTCATTCTTATTGTAAGGCATATTCTCCCAACATGAAGAAATGTTGGAAGGGCATAAACAAAGAATGAAGCCAGGCCCATCCATTGCTTTTTTTCCTAAGCACAAACTTTTATTATCATAAGATAATCATTTTTAATAAATATTAAAGGGGAATTGTATTTGATATCCTACTATGCAAGAATTATAGTAAAAACTCACATTAAAAAATTTCAGGGATTTAATAGAAGTATACATATATTAGTGTACTGGCTTCAGTTGGGAAAATGCCTCCACGAGATCCAGCTGTAAGGCATTTTCTTAATTAGTGATCAAGGGGGGAAGTCCTCTTGTGGGTGGTGCCATCTCTGGGCTGGTAGTCTTGATTCTATAAGAGAGCATGCTGAGCAAGCCAGAGGAGGCAAGCCAGTAAAGAACATCCCTCCATGGCCTCTGCATCAGCTCCTGCTTTCTGACCTGCTTGAGTTCCAGTCCTGACTCCCTTGGTGATAAACAGCAGTATGGAAGTGTCAGGTGAATAAGCCCTTTCCTCCCCAACCTACTTCTTGGTCATGATGTTTGTACAGGAATAGAAACCCTGACTAAGACAAATTGGTACCAGTAGTGCGGTGGTATTCCTGTGATAACCTGACCATGTTTTGGGGAGGACTGTGGAAGGACTTTGGAACTTTGGGCCAGAAGATCCATTTGGTGTTAAGAGCTCTGTGAGATGTAGTGTAGGAGCTTGGAAGATAATGTTGAGAACAGTGAAGAAAATGGAAGTCTGGCTTGTGAAATTTCAGAGGGAAATTAAAGACTCTTTTCAGGGGCATTGCCATTTTGGATTGTGAAGATTCTGTGATTCTGGTTAGCTGGGGCTGAAGAATCAGCTGTGATTAACAAGATACCAGAACCGCTAAAGGAAAACCTTTGAATTACTCAGACTATTGATGCTGTTTAGCTAAGAAATTAGTGGTGATTAAGAAGAGTCCAGCATCATTGAAGTGACATTTTCTGGGAAGTGTTTTCTGAGAGCACAGAGGATGTGTTCCAAAGATAGCCAAGGTTGTACCTTGTGCTGTGGCTGGACTTGGTAATGTGTAAGGGTCACCCAGGTGGTACTGGTTTTGAGGCATTAAAGGGTTCCGCAGAGCAGCTGAGGCTCAGCTGTGATAGGTCATGGAAGGCCATTGGTGAAGGTGCAGCCTCAGTTGCAATTGATGGCCCAGGACTGAAGGGGTCATGCAAAGGAGTTGATGCTTGGTAACATGAAGAGAGCCTATGAGAGGCTGTTGGTGAAGCCTAATTACAGTAGAAGACAGCAGTGTTTGTGGAAGCCAGTACCATGAGATGACCACCAAGGACAGCAGCAACAGTGGAGTACAGGCAGCTGAAACCTAGAAGACAAGCCATGTGCTACAAAGGACAGAGCTGGAGAAGTGACCCAAGCCCTTGGAGGAGCCTAGAAGATGGTGAGTTCAATCCCAGATATTGGAGAATTGGAGTTTAATTTTTGCTTTTGATTGTGACTGTGCCCTGATATTTTTCCCTCTTGAAGGAAGAAAATATTTTAGTGGATCCCACAGTTAAGAGACTTTTAATTGTAAAAAGATTTTGAATTTTTAAAAGATATTGAATATTTTAAAGGATTGAACTTTTAATATGTAAAGACTGTGGGACTTTTAAAGTTATTTAGATCTTGGGGATGAATAAGAACTAAGGGTTGAGGCTTACTAGTGATGTGCTTGTGTGTCAAGTTGACTAGGGGTCAATTATACTGGCTACTTTTGTGTCAACTTGAGACAGGCTGGAGTTACCACAGAGAAAGGAGCTTCAGTTGGGGAAATGCCTCCACAAGATTCAGCTATAAGGCATTTTCTCAATTAGTGATCAAGTGGGGAGATCCCCTTGTGGGTGGTGCTATCTCTGGGCTGGCAGTCTTGGTTCTATAAGAGAGCAGGCTGAGCAAGCCAGGGGAGGCAAGCCAGTAAAGAACATCCCTCCATGGCCTCTGCATCAGCTCCTGCTTTCTGACCTGCTTGGGTTCCAGTCCTGACTTCCTTGGTGATGAACAGCAGTATGGAAGTGTCAGCTGAATAAACCCTTTCCTCAACCTGTTTCTTGGTTATGATGTTTGTACAGGAATAGAAACCCTGTCTAAGACAATTAGTATCTGATTACATTTTTGCCAGTAAGTGATATGTTACTTCTTTAAACCATAAAAATTTATCAATATTAAACTCTGAAGAGTTTTAAAAGTGAATGGTTTTTTCGTATAGAATTTAAAATAAAAACAGCAAATTCAATATGATGGCTTTTAAAGCTCTTAGTATTTCAGTTACAAATCATGATTATAGAATGCACAATGGAATATGAAATCTATAATCAGTACTGTTATTTTTTATTCATTAATCATTTTATTTTTATTCATTTCAAATGTTATCCCCCTTCCTGGTCTCACCCTCCAACGAACCCCCACCTCATCCTCTTCGCCTTTGCCTCTAAGATGGTGCTCTCATATTCACATACTCACTTTCCTGTCACTCCTTTAGCATCCCTCTTCTCTAGGGCATCAAGCCTCGACAGAACCAAGCACCTTCCTTCCTACTGATGGCAGCAGAGGTATTCCTCTGGTACATACATAGTTAGAGCCATGGACCTGCTCATGTATACTCTTTGGTTGGTTGTTTAGTCCCTGGGAGCCCTGAGAGGTCCTGTTAATTGATACTGCTATTCTTCCTATGGGGTTGTAATCCCCTTCAGCTCTTTCAGCCCTTCTGCTAACTCTTGGATTGGGATTTCCCGGCTCAGTCCAATGCTTAGCTGTCAGCATCTGCATCTATCTTAGTCAGATACTGGCAGAGGCTCTCAGAGGATGGCATACCAGGTTCCTGTCTGCAAGCACAACTTGAAGAGGGTTTCAGTCCGCTGATCTGGCCTGGGTAGAGAAACAGACTGGAAGTGTATACATTGTTCTTATTCATCCTTCCTCACCTCTACCCTACTGGCCCACTCTGCCTCACCAACCAATCACCATTGTTCCCCTCAAATAATCCTCCTTCTGTTTCATGTCACAAGTGTTTACATTAATTTCTTTTATTCTTCTATTTCTAATTAATGCCATCTTCAATAAAAATGCTGGCAAATTTGATTCTAGACATAAGAGTAAATAATAGCGTTGTACTAGCAAATATTTCCTTATAAAAGGCATCCTCTCTCATTTTTAATTTTCATAAAATGAATATTTATGGAGATGTGATAAGAACATGCAAGTAGAGTATATTATAGGATAAAATATATAGTAGTAATAGAACCGACCTTTTTGAGTTTAAGTAAGAATGTATTGTTATAGAAAGACCAATGTGTGGATACTTCATCCCTCCCTATAATAGGGATTAAAATATGCATGGAAGGAGGTGCAGAGACAAAGTTTGGAGCTAAACAAAAGGATGGACCATCCAGAGAATGCCCCACCCAGGCCGTCCATCACATAATCAGACACCAAATGCAGACACTACTGCACACACCATCAGGATATTGCTGAAGGGACCCTGATATAGCTGTCTCCTGGCAGGCTTTGACAGTCCCTGACAAATACAGAAGTGGATGCTCACAATCATCTATAGCGCAGAACACAGGGTCCCCAATGTAGGAACTAGAGAGAGTACCCAAGAGCTGTAGGGGTCTGCGACCATATAGATGGAGCAACAATATAAACTAATCAGAATCCCCAGAGCTCATGTCTCTAGCTGCATATGTATTAGAAGATGGCCTAGTTGGCCATTATTCGGGAGGAAAGGGCCCTGGTCTAGCAATGTTTATATGCCCCAGTACAGGGGAATGCCAGGGCCAAATAGTGGGAGGGGGAGGGTAGGGGAGCAGGGCGGAGGGTGGGTATCGGGGACTTTTGGGATAACACTTGAAATGTAAATGAAGAATTTCTCTAATAAAAAAATTTAATAAAAAAAGAGAGAAAAAAATATAAAAAAGAATGTATTGTTATGATATTCTTACTATACAAATGAAATGACATATAGCCATTTGAAGGCTATTTGATAAAGTAAAGCTGAATCTTCTGAAGCCTTGAACATCACTATACTTCATAAAACTAAAGAGCTATAGCTATTAAGCCAATTAATAATTCTAAATGAAATCAGAAATGAGACAAAGTAATACAGAAAACCAACAAGAACATGATAGGAAGGTTCTTTAGATGAACAGAACTGATAGTTATATTTCAAGGATGTTTACTAGATTAGCTTACATGATATAATATATGTAGTCCATAGCAGAGGGACTGAGAACAGGCTCAGTACATGTACATGAGGTTAGATACCTTAGCAGGTTTTCCTTTAAATCTTCTGGGTCTTCAGTTTACATTGGAGAGCTGAAGAGGTTAGATTCTGATATCAGCAGCATGATAGACAAACTTGCCAACAGAGTATTAAAAACTTCCAATCAAGGTGAGAAGGCAGGAATGTCTTATCAAATTGACAATATTACAAATACACAGGAGTACTGACAGAATTACAAATGCCTAAAATTATAAATTACCAATACTGCATCCCAAAGTATTGTTGATTGGTGTTCCGATGGCTATAGCAAATCATGTGGACAAGTCCATTGTTAGTATAGGATAGCAAATGGGAGGAAATTCCTTGAAGTGTCATTCCCTGAGGATAATAATGTAGCTATAGACCACAGGCTCTCTCTTCAGAAGGCCCTCCTGCAGATCTAACAATAACTCTCAATGCCCCAATAAAATGTTTTGTTTTATAAGAGTTTGCCTTGGTCATGTGTCTCTTCACAGCAATAGAACAGTAACAGAGGCAAGTTCTTTCCTGCAACTTGCAATGTCCCCTTGCAAAAATGGAAGGAGAATCATAAGACTTTGAAAGCCAATGAGACTTACAATGTGCAGAAATCTCAGAAATTTGCAAGATTCACAGGATACCTCCCCAAGCAAATAAAAGTAGCAAGCAATTGCTGAGGAAACTTTTCAATAGGAGTGGCCTGAAATTTGGAAGTTGAGCTGAATGGACACAGCTTTCTGAGTCATCACTCACACTAGAGAGACATTTGTCAATGATGCAATAACATTGTTGAGTATGACTAGATTAGCTTACATGATATAATATATGTAGGAAATCAGTTTCAGCTTAGCTAACTTAATGTTCAATCAAATGATTTTTTAGAATGATATTCTGGAAAATTATCATCCTATAATTTCCTGTAAAACTAACAAGAAAGGAAGAAAGAAAATCATGAAGAGATGTCATTTAGCTTTATTTAGATAAGAAACAATTCTTAACTGTTTTAATCAAGAAAAATAAATATTTGTTCCAAAATTAGTTCATTTTATAAATATTAAAAGGATATCAGAAATTTTCATATGTTTGTAGATTTATGTTATAAATCTGTAAGATTAGTTTCCTTATTACCCTCACTAACAAAGCATAGCAATGTTATTTTGTGCTTAATTTTCCTTTTTTAAATATTTGTGACCATATTCTTACTTTTCTACAATAGCTCTAATATATTCTAATATCACTTTTCCAAAACCTAGCCAATACCATCCATATCCCATTTCTCTTCCTGCCACTACAGTAGGGATAAAGTAGGCCATATAGACTACTGGAAAATGTCAAAATTGAAATAGGATCTCTTTGGCATTTCAAGCCCCACCACAAATATGGATATATATCATTGACTCTGAAGTGTTCTGTGATTTCTCATCACTAATTAAAATGTACCTTTCCATCTTTTTCTTTCTGTTATTACTCTGCCAGATTTTACTTGCTCCAGCCTACTTTATTTATGTATTCAGATATATGTTTGAAATTGTGGGACATCATGGATGAAGGGCTCAGAGATTTTCATTTTAGATAAGTAAACGACATTAATGGCCCACAGAGTACCCTGAGCATATTGATAATGAAACACCTGCCTATAAGAAGCTACTGCTACCCACCTTAATATAACCTACTTAGTTTAGATTCCTGAGTATTATTATCCTACAAAATGATGGCTAAAATTATTTTTAAATTAATTATTTATTTAATTTACATCCTGATTGTAGTTTCCCTTTCCTTCCCTCCTCCCAGTCACACCTTTTCTCCTCCCCTCTCCCTAACTACTCCCTTCCCCTCCCCTTCTCAGAAAAGGGCCATCCTCCCATAAATATTAAGCAGCTTTGGCATATCAAGTTTCAGTAATACTAGGCACATCTTCTATAATGAGGCTAGACTTGGTAACCAAGGTAGGGGAAAGGGGTCCAAGGGTAGGCAATATAGCAAGGGACAGCCTCTGCTCCAGCTTTAGGAATCCCACATGAAGACTTAGATGCACAACTTACATGTAGCCTAGGTCAATCCTATGCATGCTCTCTGTATGGTGGTTCAGTCTCTATTAGCTCCTATAGGCCCAGGTTAGTAGATTCTGAAAGTTTCCTTGTGGTGTCCTTAAACATTCTGGTTCCTTCAATTCTTCTTCCTCTTCTGACATCAACAAACTAAGTAACCCAATTAAAATAATAATAATTGGGTTCCACCAGCTGGAGGACCACAGTGAGGATGCCTCAGTTCTATGTGAGAGAGAGAAGAAAGCAGTTATGGGGGCAGTGGGGTGAGAGGGAGAAGAAAGCAGTTATGGGGACAGAGGGGTGAGAGGGAGAAGAGAGCAGTCATGGGGGCAAGGGGAGGGAGGGACTAGGGCGTGAGAGGAGACAGGGAGGGTTAGGGAATAACATGATCAGGTATTGGGACAGGGAAACAGGACTGAAGCCAGATAATTCTTGACAGAGAAATCTCTAATGGCTAAGAAGCACTGAAATAATTGTCAATGTCCTCAGTTATCAGGGAAATGCAAATAAAAATGACTCTGAGATTTCAGTTTTTGTGCTCTTCCTCCAGCCTTGAGCAGGCTAAAAAGACCTTAAGTGTTTGCCACAGTTGGACCTTAATGACCCAGGTTGAGTCAATTTCCTACAGGAGTAGACTGTCTGCTGAGCTTGCTTTGCAACTCAATCCACCTGAAACAAAGGATAGGGTCTGAGGGCTTTCCCTATATAAATGCAGTGCTGACTATTAAACTTTGAGCCTGGATCAGAAACCTTTGACTTGTCTTCATCCTTATCTCACTTGTCCTTTTAAATTTCCAGCCCCCTTTCAGGTAACCCAGTTCATCCATGGCTGCTGGACAGCCACAAGTTTACACTTGTCAGAATGGCTAAGATCAAAAACTCAAGTGACAGCTTATGTTGGTGAGGATGTAGAACAAGGGGAACACTCTCCCATTGCTCATAGGAGTGCAAACTTGTACAACCACTCTACAAATGAACTTGGCAATATCTCAGAAAATTGGGAATAGTTCTACCTCAAGACTTAGCTATAACATTCCTGCACATATACTCAGAAGATTCTCCACTATATTACAAGGACATTTGCTAAACTACGACCAGCTTTATCAGTAATAGCTAAAAACTAGAAACAATCTACTTGTCCTTCAACTGAAGAATGGACAAAGAAAATATGGTACATTTACATAATGGAGTATTACTCAGCTATTAAAAACAATGGCATCATGAATTTTGCAGCAAATGGATGTAACAGAAAAGTTTTCTTGAATGGGATAATCCATCCCCAGAAAGACATGCATAGTATGTACTCATTTATAAGTGATATTAGCCATATAGTACAGAATAACCATGTTACAACCAGTCTGCTAAATCAGAATATCTACACTATAGCTCACTATTTATTCCTCTCATATACTTTATGAAGATGTTATGATTTTTTATATAAAAAATTAAAAGGATAAAAGGATTAATCATTTTCTTTTTCTTTTTCTTTTCTTTTCTTTTCTTTTCTTTTCTTTTCTTTTCTTTTTTTTGGTTTTTTGAGACAGTGTTTCTCTATTTAGCCCTGGCTGTCCTGGAACTCACTTTGTAGACCAGGCTAGCCTCGAACTCAGAAATCCACCCATCTCTGCCTCCCAAGTGCTGGGATTAAAGGCATGTGCCACCACGCCCGGCCATTAATAATTTTCTGGAGATTAAAAAAATGATGTCTAATAACACGCATTGGAAGCCTTAAGCTGATTCCTTAGTGAAAAATATATTTGAAGTAGATATCCAAACTAAAATTTCAAACTAAGAATGGGCACTTAAACTATTGGCTATCAGTGCTCAGGGTGAGCAAACTATTCATTCCATATGCAAGTTAAATCTTGCCTGAGATTGATATCAACCTCTCCATTGGGAATGCTTCATGTTTGCCAGGAGGCTCCTCTGTTCCTGAGCAGGGAAACTGTTCATTTATATTTTTTCATTTGATACTGTGTAGTCATACCATATGCTTCATCTCTCTTGCCTTTGCACTAAATGAGCTTTTATCATTTTTCTCAAGAAAAAAGCTAATAGTAGGCGAAGATAATATTGAGATTTTATTTTTGAATTACTTTGAAAACTTTTGCATCTGGTGGATGAACATTCTAATTCAGTTACACATGGGTGATGCTTCAATCTCTCAAAATGTGAAGACACACAGATGGAGTTGGCATAGGAAAGGGGAAGGACGTTAGGGGCAGTAGAGAGAACTGACAAAGCACAGAGTGTGGAATCAGCTGGCATTCATTTGGATCCTGATTCTCACATACATGCTGTTTCAATTCAGGGACAGTCTCTTATTATTCAGTATTTTCTCCAGTCTAAATGGTAGGAATTGATAGCGTTTGCCTCATTTGATGGTTTAAATTTAGTGTGAAGTAATTAGAACAGAGCCATACCATACATGTACTAGGTACTGGGAAAAGTTAATAGCTGGCTCTAATTCATGGGGTTTGCAAAATTCTGTAAACATTCTCATCACACAGTATAATTGGCTCTACCAAGCCTGGTTACCATAACATAACCATTCTATGAAGCTGTTGCGGCATACTGTCAGTAAAAGCATTGAATAAGCCTTAATTATTATCATTATTGTTATTGCTTCCATGTTAAAATAAAAAAAAAGTCGCTTAAGGACACAGTAATCACATGTGTCATGTATTATGTCCATATTCCAATGGCAAGCACTGGGCCTAGGTTCCCTGGATGGATTAGAGTCCTGCCATGGGCTAAACTGTGTTATTGCCCAGATTTCTGTCAAATCCTTAACATCAGAAATGATGTTATTGGAGAACCAATTATTATTAAAGAAGTTCATAGGTCTGGGTCGTCATGGTGCGATCTGTGGCCTCATGAGGAGAGACAAGAGAGTTTGTTTCATCTCTCTCTTCCATGTGTCAGAAGGCATTTATTGAATTAGTTAGTGCCCAGATCATAGGACTTTATGCAGTCTTGAATTTTCCCAACCACCCCAGATGTGGCATTTTGCTATAACAGCTGCAGCTGACTAATTCAGGGCCCAATTTGGCATTTCATATTTGTTTGCAAGACACATCTCAATATACATTACCTAACATTTTCATCTCCCAACATTTAGTTTGCTTATATGTTTATATGGGATGTTGGCTCCCCACAGAGTTTCACTTCTTCTTCATCTTCTCATTGTCTGGGACCATATATTTTATGGAGGGAAAAAAAACCCCACCCCCAAAAGTTTAAAAAAAGCCAAGAGAATGATAAATGAAAAGTGCAGCCTGTTAAGGTAATGCCTTCCATTACCTTAGCAATCTGAGGTAGCAATCTGTGAGTGCTAACCTGGTTTCCACATGCAGCCTTGGACATATCTTTCCACCAAGCTCAAGCAGCATCCCAGACCTTCCTCCATGCAGGACTCCTTTAAAATGCCTCTAAGAGAGAGAGAGAGAGAGAGAGAGAGAGAGAGAGAGAGAGAGAGAGAGAGAGAGAGAAGCTTAAAGCTTTGGTTTTTGTGTGTGGCAGTGCTAGCTTGCCTTGGTTTTGTCCTTTTGGGATAGTTTCACAATGTAGCCCAGGTTGGTCTTGAATTTATTGCAGTACAGGATGGTCTCAGAGTCATAATCCTCTTGCCTCAGCCTTCTGAACATTGGGATTTTAGGTACACATCACTATATGTAGTCACAATAATTTCTTTATCAGAAAAAAAATGCAGCCTTTTGAAGACAGCTAAGACAGGTATTTGCATACAGAATCTTCAAAACTACATTGGAAATTTCAAATGGTATACAAAAATAATTTTTTATCTTGAGACTAGACAGTATATTATACACATTAGTCATAAAGCCTATCCACACACTAGAGCACTAAGAGCTTTGCTTCAGAACTCTTAGAACTCCTCTGGAGATGCACACTCTATAGATGAAAGAATATGGTAACTCTTTTCTGGAGTTTGGATGTGCACAGATGGCTACGGCATTACTAATCTTGGCTTGTCTCCCAGTTGGCACTAGAAATAGTATATTATTCAGATTGGATTTTCATGGTTTCAAAAGAAATGTGTGCTTTAATTAGGTGAATGGAGTCTAATTAGTAGGTCTTGGAGAATAATTTGCAGGAATTATTTGGAAGAAAACTAGTTTCCACAAACCATATTCATTTTAGAAACCAAGTTCAGATCTTTTTAGAGACACCCAATACTGCAGAGCCAGAGCATAGCTATTGAAAGTTTTGGTTTTCAGATGTTGGTAAGTTTTGGTTTTCACATGTTGGTAGAGGTATTCAAAATTATAGATGTGCTATCATGTTCCAAAACTCATTAAAACTACTCATTCACAGAACAACCTTGTCAGCTAAGGAATGACTATCCAAACTTACCAACAAAAAGGTTTATTATACAAGTGTATGTCACCTTGCCAGTGATGAGTTACTAACCAGGGAGGGCACTCTTCCAGTTCAGTCTATGCTTCCTGAGCTCACATTCCTTCCTTTGGCATCAGAAAGACACTGGAAAACAAGGCTTCTTTTCAATAAGTTGAAATATTTAAAAATTTCATATTTCTACCATTGTACTTTTTCATATGAAATTGTAAATTTGAAGCAGTGAAATTGGAGAAATCCATTGAGTCCAAAATGTACTTGAAGTCTAGTTTATTCCATGATGGAATTACTACTTGTCATGGATAGTCCAATTTCACAGAACATAGAATAGAGAGCTAATGCATTTTTCTAAATGAGCCTAAGATCAAGGCTTTGTGTAAAATAGAAACCTTTATCCAGTAAGTTATGTCAGTATTATTTAGACAAGCAAAGTAACTGAAAATCACTCCTCACCAGGGAGAAAACATTATTTCCATTGTAGGAGAAAAGATTGACTCTAAAATCCACAGTTACCATAATTTATAGTTACCATAATTTATAGAATTTAAGATTGGTTTTATTTAAACTATATACTCTTATCTACTACTGAGGATGATGGATCCAAATGTGAATTAAATTTGATATAACATCTTCCTAAGTGCTTAAACTCATATTTTATACTTGCTTGTACTATGTAGTAACTGTTTGTCATATGCCAGTCATCTAAATACATATACATGTGAAATGTGATCAATATATATAGAAAAGGTAAGTAAAATGGATACATTTAAAGTGTTCTGTCTGTACAGCACATAAAGAAAGTGGATACATTTAAAATGTTCTTTCTGTTCTGAACATATAGATTCAGCCTTGTTTGTGCCATTTTCTTCCCTGTCAGTTTTGTTCCAGTCGAAATGCTATTTTTTTTTTTTTTTAATACTCAAAATATTGTGTGCTTTACTCTCAGGAGCACTCTTCACCCATTTTTTTGTAAGCACTTTTTTGTTATCTCTAGGATTTTTCTTCCAGGTGCTAATAATACCCATTCCTAGAGTTTTGAGATACTCACTTCTTGAGTCTATGAGATATTATTACTTAAAGGCTTTTAAATAGCAACTGTGACTTATTCTTGCCCCAGTGTCTCTTCAAGCTGTTGTTTGAACTATGACCTGATGACTCTGCTGCTATCACCTTGTAGATAACAGCAAAAGCCTGGCATTACCAGGCAGGTACACGGTTGCCTAAATGGTGCCTGCCTCTTAAGGACCATAAGATTCTGATGGTGACAAAGAGCTCATTCTCAGAAATGCTTAAGTAGAAACATGTATTATTTTTTTAAAGTAAAATTTAGCTTTAAATAGTATTAAAATGGAATTTGAAGGCTGGGTATTGTGGTTCATGTCTTTTATTCCAAACACAGACACTTCAGTCAGAAAATAACGAAATCTCTGGGTGGCCTTACCTTCAGTCTTAGCTTTGAACCCTCTCCAGATTTCAGTGACTAAAGTTGAGAAGGTTGGTGTGTGCTATAGTGTCTGAAATGTTTCCCATCGGCTCACAGAGGTGACTTGAGTGCCAGCTCATGGGATTTGTTAAGTGACAGGATCCTGGAGCCTGTGAGCGAATCAATGGATTGCTCCTTTAATGGATTCATAATTTGGTGCCATTACAGGGAAGTGGTGAAATGTAGGTGGGGTGTAGTTGGAGGAAGTAGCTCACTGGCAGTGCGCCCCAGAAAGAATTAACTTGCCCTGGCTCCATCTTTTTTCTTTCTGCCTCCGGACTTCCGTGTTGTGATGCTGACCCTACAGCAGGGATCTGGTTCACTTCAGTCAGAAAATAACGAAATCTCTGGGTGGCCTCACCTTCAGTCTTTGCTTCATACTTTGTCCCCGTATTTCCTTTAGACAGGAGAAATTCTGGGTTAAAATTTTGGAGATGGGTGAGTGGCCCATACCTCAACTGGGGTAGGGGGGCATGCCTAACCTCTAGATATTGTCTTCACAGTTCTCTCTCCCCTTTGTGGGCGTATTTCAGCAATATCATCCCCGTGGGGTCCTGGCATCTGGGACTGTCTGGTTGCTACCCCCAGTTCCCCATCCTCCATTGCTACCCACCTCTGTCCAATTTCCTGACCCTCTGCACATCTCTTCCATCTTCTCCCATACCATTCTTTTTCCCCTCCTCCTTTTCCCTTCCTCCCAAGTCCCTCCCACACTCTCCTTCCCTTGATTGTTTCCCCTTCTAAGTAGCTCTGAAGCATCTACTCTTTGGTTTTCCTTCTCTTGATCTTCATGTGTTCCATGAGTTGTATCATGGGTATTCCACAGTCTTGGCCTAATATCCACTTATCAGTGAGTATATACTGTGTGTGTTCTTTTGTGACTGAGTTACCTCACTCAGGGTATTTTCTTTTTAAGATAGATTTATTTGTTTATTTATTTATTTGTTTATTTATCTATTTATCTATCTATCTATCTATTTATCTATTTATCTATTTATCTATTTATTTAGTGTATGTGAGTACACTGTCCCTCCCTTCAGACACACTAGAACAGAGCATCAGATCACATTACAGATGGTTGTGAGCAACCATATGATTGCTGGGAATTGAACTCAGGACCTCTGAAAGAGCAATCAATGCTCTTATCCTCTGAGCCATCTCTCCAGCCTAGGAGATTTTCTAGATTCATCCATTAGCCTGTGAATTTCATGAAGTCATTGTTTTTAATAGCTGAGTAGTAGTTCATTGTGTAAATGTACCATATTTACAGTATCTATTCCTCTGTTGAGGGACATCTGGATTGTTTCCAGCTTCTGGCTATTATATATATGGCTGCTATGAACATAGCGGAGCATGTGTCCTTATTACATGTTGGAGAATCTTCTGGGTATATGCCCAGAAGTGGTATAGCTGGGTCATCAGGTAGTACTATGTCCAATTTTCTGAGGAACTGCCAGACTTGGAGATCCATCCCACATGCAGATACCAAACCCAGACACTATTGCAGATGACAAGAAGTGCTTACTGACAGGAGCCTGATACAGCTGTGTCCTGAGGGGCTCTGCCAGATTCTGACCAATACAGAAGCGGATGCCCACAGCCAACCATCAGACTGAGCACAGGGAACCCAATGGAGGAGTTAGGGGAAGGACTGAAGGAGGTGAAGGGGCCTTATCTGACATCAATTGAAGGGGAGACCCTTGGGCCTGTGAAATGAAGGCTTAATGCCTCAGTATAGAAGAATGCTAGGGTGGTGAGGTGAGAGTGGGTGGGTGGGTAGGGGAGCACCCTCATAGAAGCAGGGTAAGGGGAGGATGGGATAGGGGATTTGCAGAGGGAAAACCAGGAAAGGGGATAACATTTGAAATGTAAATAAATAAAATATCCAATTACAAAAGAAAAAAAAAGAGTCGGCCTTCGAACAAAGATTCTTAATATCATGTTATGTATTGAACTTTCGTAGTGTGAATTAACTAAAAGGTAATTGGCTTTATTGGAATCCACCAGAAGAGGTTTCTCAGTACATTTTAAAATAACATAACCTCTTACTGTTAAGTAGACAACTTCATTGGGAAAATATTTATTGAGAGTCTTTGTGCTGCTGACTTCTCTGTGCACTATAAAGATAGTAAAGTGTCAATTGTTGTGGAAAAAAAAAGGAAAAAATAACTAAATCAGTCGAACAGTGACTGAAACTCAAGACCTCCCTTTAAGCTGTTTCCCAGCTGTGCCTACAGTATAACAGGAAACAAAAGCAACTCTTACTAGAGCAGATTCTTCCAGCTTATGAAGCGGAGCAAATCAGATAGAAAATAACACCTGAGAAATGTTTAAAACTATATACTAAAGCAATCTGATCTTTTATTTTACATTATTCTTTCTGTATATCATAGAAGAAAAATATCTCCTGAAAGCTAGGCACATAGTTATGCAATATTCATTCTATAGACAGTTTTTAAGTATCTTATTAATTTGAGTTCCATATGAATAGGAGGTAAGTTGTAGGAGCAGAAATCTTAGTGTAAGAGAACTGTATAGAATACAAAAGAAGATGAAACAATTTAATACATACATTGATTAAAATGTTACTGGTGTCTGATGGCTATTTATGTGAATAAATGATAATGTAACAATCAAATAAAAGATTTTAATTTGTATTATTATGAATTGAATTGGAGCCATTTAAAAGTACTTTGTCATTTCATAATTACTTGCTTGATGTTTTGAATGGGTAATGCAAATTAAAGAATGAGAATATATCGTTACAGACAAGCATTTTTTTTTTCTGCCTCTAAAGCCCTTTAATAGATTTTCCCCTCCCTGTTTGGTACTGGACATCAGAGCAAAGACCTTCCACATGCTACCATCTCAGCATACTTTCCCAAACCTAAGGGACTCATCAGAGAATAAATGTCAGGGCAATACCAGTACTAATCAATTTTAAAATTTCTAACAAAAGAATCTTTTGTTTTGAAATAATTTCTAATTTTAAGGTGAATGTACATATATGTAAATTACTGGACAGCTCAATATGTCGAGGAAGCAAAGCACAGGGAGAAAATATTAGAATCCTTGACATTGCTTTCTTATTCTGCTTGTTTTTATTACTGAAAAAAAAGTTTTGTATGTTTCTTTTCATTTTATTGGTGCCTAACCCAATCTTAGTCAGAGGATTTTCTGTGGGAGCAGACACAGAGATCCACAGCTAAACATTAGGCATGACTTAGAGGAAGCCACAGAAGAGGGAGAGGATGGAGCCAAAGGGGGCAAGGACACCAGGAAAACAAGGCCTACAAAATCAGCTAAGCAGGGCTGGTACTGGCTCACAGAGGCTGGACTGACGATCACAGAGCCTGCATGCATGCTGTGGTTGTTTAGTTTGGAGTTTTGTGGGACACCTAACTGCCATGGACCGGGCCTAGTTGGCCCCCCTCACTCCGTGAGGATCAGGGGTTCGGACAGATGGGCATGGAGTCGGCGAAAGTGGGGTGACAAACAGACTTGACACAAGGGAGTGTGGATCTGAATGTAATTTGTCACATTGAGCATCAGACTTTTTATACAGAAGAAAATGGGAAAGTTAGGTGTAACTGGGATCAAAAACAACTCCACCTGAGGTCTACTTAATTTTTTTTTAAATTTTATTTTAGTTCCTATTGTAGCCTATTGTATAGTCCACCTTCCCCCTAAGCCATTGTAAATACTTGTATCTGGGTGTAACTCAGCTAGCTATAGTTCTAGGTATCTACTCTGGTTCCTCCTCAGGTGACAAACTTCCTCCTTCCTAGATAATGGTGAATTCCTGTGTAGGGCAGTAACTTAGCTACCCATGCTCAAGGTCGGATCAAGGACTGCCTAGCTATATGTCAAAAATTCAATCCTTAGAAGCACTTATAATAAAGTGATATTAAGGGAAAGCACATAGATCCATCTATCAACTAAAGCAAGGACATTGGAGCATTCGTTATACAGGATGCCACGGTTCCAGGAGACTAAGTTTCCGTGAAGTTTTTGCCTCGGGACAGCGCCCAGGTTTTGGGGTCCTATTGAGCTTGTCACTACTGGAGTGGATGTAGCACCTAACAGAAGGACTGTGTGTGTGTGTGTGTGTGTGTGATTTTATGCTAAGGTTTGATAAGTATT
The DNA here is from genome assembly GCA_902729485.2 of Mus minutoides. Classification (NCBI taxonomy): domain Eukaryota; kingdom Metazoa; phylum Chordata; class Mammalia; order Rodentia; family Muridae; genus Mus; species Mus minutoides. The sequence continues at coordinate 102,908 of LR750389.1, forward strand.
CTTGGGTGGTCTATGACAGGAGGACAGAAGCACATTTCACTGTTGATCCACTGTGGAGTCAGAGTCTTCATCTGCCCTGTGTGCTCAGAAGGAAGGCTGTCTTTTTCTCTCAGGTTTTTGGGAGCATGTATCCAATAGCATCCCACAGCCTGACAGAGAGTGATGGGGGCTGGAAGTCAGAGTGTGACCTTACCTGTTATCATAAGATGGAGGTTCTGCTGTTTCCCTCAGCTGAGGTGTTATATTTCAAGAAACTATGCCTGGAATTCCATCGGCTTTCAATCTTTTCTTGAGGTGTATTTAGAAATGAAAGGAAAGCTAGGCGGCTCTGTGGCATATGTTGCCTAACAGAATCAGAAACATGCGTGGCTCTACATTGGTGGTGGTGGCATCCACTTAGTAAGAATGAATAAGGAATCTGCTAAGGGCATCCCAAAGAAATAGGCAAAACACTGTGGTGGCAAGAGTGTTTGAAGGTGTCCCTAAGTCAATGGCTGAGTGAACAGACACATTTGGTGTCTGCGGCAGCCATCTAAAAGGTCACATGACTCCTGGCTGATCTCCAATGTCCTTAGACAGTGGTCGAAGCTACAGGACAGCATTCCTGCTTTAGGAGTGCATGTTAGAGCTATGGTACAGCTCTCCGTTTAATTCCAACTCTTTAAAGTACATTTTAAGTTAGAATATAATTACATCACTTCTCCCTTTCCTTTCCTTTCCTCCATCTCTCCTCATGTTTCTCCCTCTAACCCTGACTTTATTTTACCCACATTGAAACTGAAAGCCTCTTTCTCTTTATTATTGTGACACATATGCACCAATATATAAACAAAATGTACTAACTCCATTTTTGTTGCTTGTATGTTTGTGGTTTGGGGGCCAACTACTTTGTACTGGGTAGCCAGTTAGGATGTGCATCCCCGAGAGAGCTGATTCCCCCTCTCTCAGCAGACATTAGTTGCCTATGCATCTTTGTGTAGGGGTTAGACACCATAAATATTCTCCTTCCATGTTAGCATGTCCAATGATACTGCCATTGTTCAAGTCCTGCTTATGTAGCCATTTCTATGAGAGACAGTCTCACAGCTAAATTCCTGATATTTTGGCTTTTATAATCTTTTTCACCTCCTCTCCTTTGATGTTCCTTGAGGCATGGGTACAGGAGCTGTGATGTCTATATATCCATTGAGGCTGGCCTCCCTATGATCCCACTGATCTCTGCAATGCATCCAATGAGGCTTTTCTGTAATGCTTTTCATTTGCTGTAAAGAGAAGCTTCATTGATGAGAAATGTGATAGCTAAAGGTTTTTAGTTTGTTTGTTTTTGTCATCTGTATATATTAGAATGTATCTAGGAATTATACTGGCCCAGCAAAGTGGCAGTAGTAGACTGTCGTAGGATTTATAACCTCACTAGTCATGAAAAGGTACTTAGTTTTGCAGGAGCAGGAAGATTTTTCTCCTGTTGAGTGCATCTGAAGTCCAATTAGACTGCCAGATTACTGCCAGATATGAGTGCCATTATAGCACTCTTACAGATATCTTGTCATGGCTGTAGTTCATAGACATCACAGCTGAGAAGGACTCTTTAATTGCTCCTCATTGCTTCTCTCCATTAGCAGTTCGAACAATACTTTATGATACTATGAGAGCTAGACCACAGGAAAACTTTCAGGTTAGATACATCTCGAATCATACAATCCCAAGACATAAGAGTACACTGTCTCTTCCAGTCGGGTCTTACATTCAACCACGGAGGGGTAAACACAGCCACAGAAATAGCTTCTATTTATGGATTTTCTTCTACTTGATACTGGGGTTTTTGTCAGGCTATGGTTCTAGAAACTTAATTCTAACTCTTGTTTCATAAAAGTAAACTCCAAAAGAGACAGAACAGGCTGCACATGGCAAGGATATCCAATAGCTCATAAATCCCAAAGTTAAAAATGTGGGAAAAGGATGTTGTAAGCTCTTTCGTGTTTGATGAATCACTATAACCTTGTGCTTTAGGACAAGGATTTATCATGCGTTGGGTATAAAAGCCTTGGCAGAACTACTTCTCTAGAGATGTAGCTTTGAATACTCTTTATAAATGTAACGATTCTTACATGGATATACCTAAAACCCACTTTATTTTGGACATTTTTCCAGAGCAGATTAAAATTTAATATCTAACTAATTTTTGTTGCTAATTACCAATGGATATGATAGGAGACAAATGGATATAAGCACAGCTTTTGTTTTTTGAAAAAAACACTCTTCATACTTCTAAATCTTTGCAAGCATTATTTCTTTTGGGTTTAGTCTTCTGGATCCAAGCTAATTTGCAAGACCAATTAAAATGTCTGCAAAGTTGATATCTATTTCCTGAGTATAAACGGCAACAACTTATCTTTTCCTAGCATCATTCAAATGTAATCTTAAATTTTCTATATTATATCCCTAAGCAGATGTTTGAAAATTTTTTTTCATGATAGAATGTCAAGAAAGTGGATATATAGAATAATAAGTAATTATGCATAACAGGTTAACCAATAAAGAAGGCACTGGTTTTTCTTTTCCAGAATTAATAGTGTAATTCACTCAACTTATTTAGGTAATGTATATTAAATAAATGTCTGTTTCTCGTGGAATCCTGAAAGACCCAAGCTTAATTTAAACTTACCCACCTAACACTTCATTACATAATGTCTAGTATTGCTGACAATATATTCGGTTCAGATCTTAGCTTCCCTGGAAAATCATGGGTTTCCTGAGGATAAGAACTTGATTTTATATTACTGTTGCACCTTCATAGCACCTAATACTTGTTCTTGGATAGAGAATATGCTTAAGGTGTGGCTTGGTACCATTCCATTTTGAATTCTGCACAGAGTAGAATTCTGTAGACAGAATGAATCGTGTTCTCTGTAATTTGAAAGTAATCCATTTTCTACTCTAAGGGCCCATAAACTGCTCTTTAAGCCTTGTCCATCCATGTTTTTATAAATAAATGTCCTGGTGGCACAGGCATGCCCAGGTGAAAGTGTATTAACTAGGATTCTTTCTTACCATAGTGGCAGAGCTGAATAGCCAAGACTGCGTGAGACCTTACAGTCCACTCAATTAAAGTGTTTACCAATTAGCACTTGCAGATCTATAAAACTGCTGACTTGTGTGCTAGATGTTTACCTTCCTTAAAAACAATAAGGACCCAAGGTTTATTGTTGGTGTTGTTTTGTTGTTTTTAATACAGTTTGACTCTCTTCCAGCTTATATTTGCTGCCAGCTTCTTTTAAGGATTTATTTATTATTTTTATTTGTGTCTATGTGTGTGGCTGCATAGTTTATGTGCACCACATACATGCTGGTCCCCACAGAGGTCAGAGAGAATCAAATCCCTTGCAACTGGCAGTAAAGATAGTTGTGATGTGGGTGCTGAGAACCAAACTCAAGTCTTCTGCAAGAGAAGCAAGTGTTTTTAACCACTGAGCCCAAACCTTAACGTTTGAACCAACTCGTTTTGATTATTGTTCAAAGTAAATTAGACAATATTTTTTCTAATATTAAATGTTTATTTAAAAATTTCTGGTAAGTATAAGTATAAAATATGATAGAGACAATACTGGCTTGTATGTGAAGTTCCTTGTTATAGCTACTGTATTTCTTTTGATTGAATCTAGAACAAATGCTAAAAATGGCATTCGTTGTCCTGCCAAATGAGTCTTTATTAAAGCTAAAATTCAGCTTAAATTAAAAGGTTGAAACAGTCATATTATATTAGAGAAAAGATACAGCTGCTTTAGAAGATGATTGTGTTTTCTGGTTGTTGTAAACTGCATGTTGGGGCTATCAGTCTATCCACAGTATATTCAGAAAGCACTATCAGCTGGCTGAAAGAATGGTTTGCTTGCTGATGTGAAGAAAACATTGTGTTGATTTTACAAGAGTGTTTATACTGCAAAGATGAAGTTTTGTCCAGCCATTCTCTGTTGCTTTAAGATAATATGACTGCACTGTGGAAATTAATAAGCCATTTCTTTATTATTATTTCCATTGGGCATAGTGAATGGCTTCTATTTATGTTACTTCTGGAGCCAAGTAAAACACCATTGAAAAGTTAACATAGAAATCATTTTATTTAAATATTTTATGCAACCTATAAATTTGATATTTGGTGAATAGAAGCCTATGCCAATTATTCAGCATCTCGTATTTCCTTATTTCAGCTATATTTTTCTTCATTTTAGTGTTCTTCCATAATGCTTGTCAGTAGATAGTCAGTTCAATATATTTCACCTGCATGATTGACATAAAAGTATTTCTCTTTATTATAACAGCTAGAAAATTTAGAAAGAATAACGATAAGACTAGAGAGTCAAAAAGATCAACATTTCATAAGTTTTGATCCTTAGCATCTACATGGAAATCTAGGCATGGCTATGCATGAACCTATAAATCCAGTACTAGGGGTTAATTGGGACAGAATATAGCTTTTTCCAAAGAAAGTGAGAACCGGGTCCTTTAAGTGACCCTATCTCAAGAGAGTAAGATGGAGAGTGATAAAAGAGGACACTAAATGCCTTCCTCTGGCTTTTGCATACATGTGTATAGGTGTGTATACCTGCATATAAACATGCATCTATACACATACAGCACACCCAGAAAAAAATAACTGCAATTTCTATGTATTGATATTGAATACTTATATATTATTCCTGTGTATCAGGATATGTACCTACATAGGTAATAGTATTCCTACTCTACAGATGATTCATTTTTATTTGATTATATTCATCCAATTAGCAATCTATAGATCTGGGCCAGGTGCCACTGACTCTGTTATATTCGTGAATTACTTCAGTGACTTCCCAAGTGGATAGAATACCACAGAGCTCCTCTAGATTAAGAGAGGTTTGGGATATCCAACACTCCCATGGAAGGTACTAGAATACTCAGAGGTAACCTGGAAGCAGGTGGTAGTTGTACACTGAACTCTAATCATGTAGCTAACTTTTCTGGAGGATATTCTATTTTGTGCATACCTACTGTCACACATTCATCCCATACCATAGATGAGAATCTTGAATGTTAAATTCAGTAAAACCAACATTTGTTGGCTTTGTTAAACAGCATCTTTAAATTTATGAATATGAAAAATTTAAAGTGTTTTACTTAGGAAGTTAAGAGTTGAGTAGTGAGGAAATAGCCATTGCTCTATTTTATCCATTAAATACTAGAATTTGTTTATTGTAATGTAAGAAAATTTCCTGTCCTATATGAAATGAAGACTCTGAGGTTTGAAAGACTCTCACCACTCCAAGTACACTCTTATTTCGTGCTTCTGTTTCATGATGTGTATCCTCAGCTTCCTGCTCCTGCATCATGACTCTGGTGCACCATGGTAGATTCTAATCCTGGAAATGTAAGACCAAATAAACTCTTCTGTGATTTGCCTTATTCATGGCATTCAATTGCAGCAACTGAATATGCATCGAACATGTGGAGTACTGAAGACTTGGTATTAGTAGAAGCTACCTGGCTCAAATATCTACCCACACATAGCCTACTTATCTGCTTGTAATGGCAAGGTAACCTACAGTCTCCTTTTAAAACTTCAAGTACTGATAGGCTAAAGGGGAAGTAAAAGATCATTTGTGACTTAGGAGGAAGAAGAAAGGTTAAGTTTTAGAGTCATTCACTATGTATTTCTCAAATAGCTTTAGGATAGGAATATTTAATTCTAACAAATTTGAATTGACAAATTTAAATTTCAGTTACTTAGAAGAATTTAAAAATACATATCATTATGGAGCCTGAATTTATTTGAATTTTTTTGGGCTTCAACTTTTGATGCTCTCACACATAATAAGCAAGTACTCTACCAGTAAGCTTTGCATCCGTCCCTGAGTGTTAGATACTGGAGGATGTACCTACTGTACAATCATCTTTTAGTAAATAAAAGATCACTGTGTTAATTTTTAACTTTTTAAAATTTTTATTCAACAGTATGTAGTAATGGCTCCTTCATGTAAGAATAGTTTTTTTTTTTTTACAGGTTTGTAATTAAAAAAAAGATTATATATATATATATATATATATATATATATATATATATATATATACATACACACACACACAATTACATTGTAATTGTCTTCAGAAACATCAGAAGAGGTCATCAGATCCTATTACAGATGGTTGTGAGCCACCATGTGGTTGCTGGGAATTCAACTCAGGACCTCTAGAATAGCAGTCAGTGCTCTTAACCTCTGAGCCATCTCTCCAGCCCAGGCTTATAATGTTTATTGTGTTAGTATATAGAACTATTTACTATATACTTGTTTATCAAGTTCTTGATATGTTTATCTCACCACCAAGCAAGATTCTTCTTGAGGTTGTATAGCATGTTTTTATTTTTTATTTTTCTTTGGGAATTTTTTGCATTGGATTTACTATAAAATTTTAATATAAAAAATGGATTTCAGCCGGGCGTGGTGGCACATGCCTTTAATCCCAGCACTAGGGAGGCAGAGGCAGGTGGATTTCTGAGTTTGAGGCCAGCCTGGTCTACAAAGTGAGTTCCAGGACAGCCAGGGCTATACAGAGAAACTCTGTCTCAGAAAAACAAAAACAAAACAAAAACAAAAACAAAAAAATGGATTTCATATTCTAAATTGATTCAGTTAGATAAAAGCATAACAACCAGGAACTGGCTTAGTATTTCACACTTAAACCTTCAAGTGGCTTTGTTCTTCTCTTCTTCCTTCATTTTTCTGCTAAGGTGTGAATGTGTGTGCTTTTTCAAAAACGTATCTGTTGAAATCTCATGATGGCAGAAAAGGGGCATTTGGGGGAATTGGTTACATCATGAGGGTAGAAGCTTTATGAATGAGATTCCTCTCTTCACAAAGGGATTGGTTATTTGCACTATGACTGAAGCAGACATTATTTTAAGGAAATGGAGTTTCATCTGCCTTCACTATGAACTGTGAGCTACAATTTCCCTTTTGTATGTAACAAGCCTATTCAGGGTATTTTATGTGGATTCAAGTTGGATTGATATATTTGCATACTATAAAGAATTTAGACCATAGGAAATAAATGAAAGATAACTAAGTATCTGAAATATTTAGTTGAAACACAATTATTCAATTAACAAATACATATCTGAAAGGATTCTCTACCCTACTCTGTCTAAATGTGTTTTGTGTGGCATAATGACATGTTTTAAGAGAATGTTCAGTTACATTCTTTATTATTCCTTCCTCAAAGAGAAACAGCTGAGAGAAGTCAAGGGATCCGGACAAGTTGTGAAATCTCCACTTCATAGAAGAAATTTGCTAGACATACAACTAGGCTAAAATCAGTGCTGAAGGTGATTCACCACTTTCTACTATGCGTATTGATGAAAAACATATTAGCCTTATTTCTGCTAAGTTATGACACCTTGAAATTTTCCACGATTTCACTTGTGATTGCATTAATGAAAGGGCTTAAGGCGCCAGGAATATGTGCCCAATCTGGCTCCAGACAAAACCAGAATGCCCTGTCCAGAGCCAGGGCTCATCAGTGACTGATGAAAAATTACATGGATCTGGGGCTGAGAATCTCACTGCTAAAGCTGGATTTTCAAAAAACAGGAGAGAGATGTAGAAACTTCACATTTGAAAGGTCATAAAAACAAAAATCAGACAAGTCCTAGTTTAGGTTGGATCTCTTTTCTAGATTCTGATTTTAAAAACAAGAAAGAAATTTTGTAGTATGTTGCCCTTTAGCAAATGCCACTCACAAATCTTGAGAAATTAATGCACACACTCAGCAGTTCCACATGCAGGGAGGTATCAGTGACTTTTAGGGCCAATAAATTGTATCAGTTTGAGACAATCACTCAAATTTATCTCTTTTCCAACATCTGAGATGAGTACCCTCTTTCCTTTTGATAAATTAACACTTTGTGCCTTAGGCTTTCAAATGTTAGTCTCTGTTAAGAAGTATGTACAACTGGGCAGTGATTACACATGCATTTAATTCTCTTTAATCCCAGCATTCAGGAGGTAGAGGTAGGCGGATCTCTTAAATTTAAGGCCAGCCTGGCCTATAGAGCAAATTCCAAGACAGCCAGGTATATACAGAGAAACCCTGTCTCAAAACAAAACAAAACAAAACAAAACAAAACAAAACGAAACACTCATTTAGAGACGTCAATCAAATACATACTTATAGGGGCATAGTCAATAGAGCTTATAATTCTCCATGGCTTTACTGGTTCTCAGTACATTGTGGAACATTTAGGTTCTTCATGGGAGGATGCTCTGGGTGGCATTGTCCATACAGGTGAACTTGCTACTATTTTTTGTCTAGAACTATGAGAACAATTTCATGCATATGCTGGAAATGTCAGTGTTGTGAGTATCCTCTAATACTGACCTGAGCCCAGCTCAGAGCTATGAATGGACCACATTACATAGAAAGTTCAAGGGAGTGTTTAAGCTTTGTGCTAAATTTAAAAACTTGTTCTTTTATCTATTTTAAATCATAATGTTTATCCCTCCTCCTCTATTTTAGACTTAATTTGTTCAAAACTACATTTCTTTTTCTTATGTAATCCTGAGTTAATATAATAATTATTTCGTATATTTTTACCTAACCGAGCTTATTGGTAAAAAGTTTTCTACAACTTTAAACATGGACAAGTGACATTACAATTAGCTCTACTCCAAGACAATATTGTAGATTTCAAACCATTAAAGTTCTCTAGCTCTTGCCTCTTTTGTGAGAAGGCAAAGATCTACATCATTCAAGCTATAATGATACAGTGATAGAGTTGTCTTTGTCTAAGGACATAATATAGCTCTAACACCCAATACCTTCTATCTTGGGTGAATTTATTTGCTACTATGAAGTATGATTAAGATGTAGTTTTGGGGTTAGAGAGCTGGATCAGAGGTTGAGAGCACTGACTGTTCTTCCAGAGGTCCTGAGTTCAAATCCCAGCAACCACATGGTGGCTCTCATCTGTAATGAGATAGGATGCCCTCTTCTGGTGTGTCTGAGGGACAGCTACAGTGTACTTATACATAAAAAAATAAATCTTAAAAAACAAAATATGTAGTTGTTGAATACCAACCATTTTGCCTTCCTCTTTTATCCCACTGGTCAGATAGAGAATCTGGGATCTACCCTATTTGGCTCTTACAGGAGTTTTATCTCAGTAAAATAATCAGTTATTAATTACAGGCATAAATCGGAAAGATTAGTAGCCATTTTCCACAGAAAGGGATATTCCCTATAATAGTTTGGTGCCTCTCTAACAGAGTTAAGAGAGACAATCATTTTGGAACAGAGACAAGGGTAGGGTAACACTTCTAACTTTTTTTTCTCCAGAATCTCTGTAGCGGAGAAGTGTACCTGGGAATTATTTTTAGTACACAAAAGTACTTAGACTTGAAGCAGTTCTCAACCTTTCTAATGCTGAGACCCTTTAATAAAATTCATCTTGTTGTGGTGGCCCCAATGATACAACTATTTATGTTGCTACTTCGCAACTTTAATTTTTGCTACTGTTATTAATTGTTATGTAAATATCTGTATTTTCCAGTGGTCTCAAAGGGATTGCAACTCCTCGCAGGTTGAGAGTCACTGGCTTAAAGAAGTTAAAAAGGGTTGAATTAATTTCAGTGTGCCTCATGATTTGCTCACAGAGAATTCAGTACAGTGACCAATTATCTCAGTTGTATGCTAGTTGATAATTATGACCATTTTGGGAGGCAGATTAAAACGGTGATATTATCCATTAATTATCAGCTTTAAGATGATGATAATTTCAGCCTTTCCACTGATGTTAAGATACTATAAAAAGTCCCCTGAGATTTAATGATATCTGATGGAAGGAGTAGGAAGAATTTAAATCCACTTGGGACATAATTGAAATGATTAGACTCAAAGATTAAGCTCTTTTACATCATTGAGGCAGCATAACTAAGTTTGTGTGCTTTCTTTTCACGGTTGCTCTCTTCTGGACCTCATCTCTTGGCAGGTGTATCTCAGGACTACAAAAGGACTGCAGTCACAGTCACTAGCTGTTTGGCTTTTGTTTGTTTCCATTTAGACTAGGGGTTTCTCCATTTAGGTAGGGATAGTCTTCTAATCAAAAAATAACAATGCCATATTATTATGATCAGATCATTTAGCTACATACCTACTCTTAATACTATCCACCATGTCAATAAAAACTCATGTTTTTGTCAGCTTAGATTTAATATTTCATATCCCTGAGTCTACAAATGACCTAGAAGGCTTAAATATCTGGGTTTATGTTTGTAGCTGGAGTATTATCAGAAATATTCTACAATGGTTCAGTATTCTGTAAATAGGCCAACATGAATAAATGCTTTATATATATATATATATATATATATATATATGTGTATATATATATATATATGTATATATATATATATATTTTACCAGTAAGTCTATTCTTTTATCCTTCCTAGAATTATTATGTTTCAAAATATTCTTATGGAGACTGCCAGGGCATTAATTTTGTCAACTTGATAAACTAAGCTATGCCATTGAGGGCATTCACAAGAAAATATATGACTCTCTGTTGCTAATGGACTGCTTCACTTGTTCCAAAATTAAAACAATTTAAGGCTTAGAAGATAAAGCACATTACTGAGAGCATCTTTGGGGTGCCACAAATTAAATAGTTTTTGGAAAATTACCAAATCTAAATTTTCTTTTTACATGTTTTAAAGGCTAGAGGGTTAGTGATATATCAATCAATAAGAGACTGTTCTTGGCTCTGACTTGGTAAGATTTTGGACAAGATGAGTCATTGATAAAATAGAATAAAATGAGTCATATCTTTGTGTATTGAGAGACTCTTAATATGCACTTCATAGATCCTAGGGAGTGATTTCACTCTGTATTTGAAAGTCAAATTGAGAGCCTCTTTTTGCAAGATTATTTGACACAATAGGCTATAAGGGGTCTTTTAGGGTTCTTTAGACTTAAACTACTTAGAAAATTATTCACTGTAATGGCTACTTTGGAGCAGAGACAGGACTTAGTATAAATGTTTGTTAAGAATACTGGACTTTGCTGATTACATTTCCAATGATGTCAAATAGAAGCTAAAAGGGGGAAGGCAAGGATTTTGGAAGCAAGATATTATGCTACTTGGAGATGACAACCTACAACTCAGGAAAGAGCCAGTGGCAGTCATTGATTGAGAGATGGAGAGTTTATAAATGTCAGTTTTATTTGGCAAAATGAGAATTTCACATAAATTGTAGTGTATATAATATTTTCAACATAAAAGTATATAGAAAATGTAGTGTATACACTTTTATAACTTCCTTTGCCTCATATATATTAACCACAAATAGCAAATAACTATTGCTTGTACAAATAAAATAGGTATGATATTTTACCTGATAATTCTCTATAAGTTTTCAGAGCTAATTAGCAATTATAAAATGTTGACTCCTAGTAGACATATAGTTACAGTTAATTAACTTCTATTTCTAATATAACGAAACCTATTAAATAATTTTGGATACTGGTGAATATGCTTTATCAGGACAATTACTTTGCATTAGTAAAATAATAGTAATTTATTGATAAATTTGGTAAGCCTATACTTGGAATGAACATAATTAAGGGTATCTAAAGACAAGAAAATTCAGTATCAAGTTTAATATTGAGCTGTGATACCAATTAAACTGCATTTTAAATAGTTAATCTACCATTTGACTAAGCTAATGAAATGCTACATAAGACAGAATTACATGAATATTGAGCTCTGAAAAAATTGATGTCCTTTACCCTTAACTGTTTCCTTTCAGGAAAACCCAACCAACCAATCAGTCAGCTAACAAGCCAACCAAACAAGCATGTTAAGAAAGCACCATTTTTTTTTTTTTTTTGCATATCATGGGTCACTTTTATTAAAAGCATCATTACTACAGTTGGCAGAAATTTACATTTTATCTTACATGACAGCAGTTTTCAGAGAAAAAAATTAAAAGGACATCACAAGAAAGAAAAACATTTACAAAGTCCTGTCTGTAAACTTCAGGGCTAGTTTAGAGCTGAGGTAATACTGTGTTAGCTTTGTGGCTAAAAAAGTCTTTTAATTTTTTTTTAAAGGTACCTGATTCTCACTTCTCTCAATCTTCTATTTACTCTTCTACTTATTTTGTTTTCACCAGTGCATCACAAGACCACAAGCCAATGGAACTGCCATTGTTTGGCAAGAACCCTCCCAAAAGCTTAGTTTTTCAAAGGGACCCTTCACATCCAACAGCTGCCTCATTATTGCTGAGCCTCGGGTCAGAGGCGTTCACACTAACGTGGAGATTGTCAGAGTGTATGGATGTGCGTATGCAAATGTGTGACCCCCCATAAAGTCAAAAAGGGAGACGAATGAGCACGGTAATTTCATCTTGACCTTCAGAGCAAAAATAATTAAAATTTAAAAATTAAATATATAACTTCATACTTCCTCTGAGTACCACTTCCTTCCACTCGTGCCGCTCTGTTACAAATTGTTCTTTATTATAATGCCAGTGGTACCCAAAGAAAAAAGCAGAGCATTATGTAACTTTCCTTAAAAAGACATGATCACCTCTCAAATTTCATCCTTCCTAGGGATAATAAATAATGCACTGCATAATACTTAATGACCAAGATAGCTTTGGACACACCTAAGAATGCACCATTCACCATTCTACTATGGTAGAAGTGAAATATAGATTGGAACAAAAGGTAAAGGAAGAATAGGGAGACAAATCAGAAGACTCCTACAACAATCAAAAAGAGATTCTGAGATTTTTTTCCCCCTCATCATAGTACTTGTAACTAAAAATAGTAAAATTACTATTAGGAGTGAGAGAAGGAAAAAATGTGCTAGCCTTCTACCCTGATATAATTGATGTTGGGGTGTAGAAAATATTTACAGATTGAGCAAAATGAGGATAGTGAGTTCTGGTGAGTGTTCTCGGTGTAGAATGATAATCTATGTCATAACTGCAAACATCAAGTTTGGTGTAGATAGTCTTAATACCATGGTAATTCCTGTGTTCCTTTTTTCTTTTTGTTTTTTATTTATTTTACTTTTTTACAGTCCAGGCATTACAACCCTCCCAGTCCACCCTTCCACAGTTCCTCATCCCATTCCTCCTCTCCTCTGTCTCCGAGAGGATGCTCCCCTCCAACCCCTACCAAGCCTCCCCTCTTTCTGGGGCCTCAAGTCTCTTAGGCTTACACCCTACTCCTACTGAGGCCACAATAGGCAGTCCTCTGCTGTATATGTGTCAGAGGCATCCGATCAGCTTGTGTATGCTGCCAGGCTAGAGGCTCAGTGTCTGTGAGATCTAAGGTCTAGGTTAGTTGAGACTGCTGGTCTTCCTATGGGGTCACACTCCTCCTCAGCTTCTTCCAGCTTTTCCATAATTCAACCACAGGGATCTCCAACTTCAGTCCAGGGGTTGGTGTAAGTATCTGCATCTGTCCCAGTCAACTGCTTGTTGGGCCTCTCAAAGGGCAACCATGCTGGGCTTCTATCTGTTAGCATCCCAAAGCTTCAGTAATAGTGTCAGTCCTTGGAGCTGCTAACTTGGAGATGTATTCCAAGCTGGGCCTGCCACTGGATCTCCTTTTGTTGTGTCTCTTCTACATTTTTGTCTTTCCAGTTCTTTGAGACAGGAACACTCAGGGTCAGAGCTTTTGACTGTGGGGTGGCAATCCCATCCCTCCACTTGATGTCCCATCTTTCTACTGTAGGTGGACTCTACATTTCCCTCTCCCCTCTGTTGACATTTCATCTAAGGTTCCCCCCTTTGAGTCCTAAGAGTCTCTCACCTCCCAGGTCTCAGGTACCTTCTTGAGGATCTCCCCTCCCCCACTGAGGTTGCATATTTCCTTTCATTCTGCTGGCCTTCTGGGCTTCAGTCCTGTTTCCCTGCCCCATACCTGATCATGTTCCTTTTTCCCCTCTACTCCCTTCTCCCACTCAGATACCTCCCTATGCCTCCTGTGATTGCTGTTTTCTCCCTCTCAAGAGGACTTGAAGCATCCTTACTTGGGCCCTTCTGCTTGATAACCTTCTTAAGATCTATGGATTGTATCCTAGGAATGCTGTACATTTTTGGCTAATATCCACTTATTAGGGAAAACATACCATGCATGTCCTTTTGGGTCTGTGTTACTTCACTTGGGATGGTTTTTCTAGCTCTACCCATTTACCTGCAAAACTCATGATGTCCTTGTTTTTAAATAGATGAATAGTATTCCATTGTGTAAATGAACCACATTTTCTGTATCCATTCTTCTGTTGTGGGACAACTGGATTATTTCCAACTTCTGTCTATTACAGATAAGGCTGCTATGAACATGGTGGAGCATGTGCCCTTTTGTATGGTGGGGCATCTTTTGGGTATGTGCCCAAGAGTGGTATAGCTGGGTCTTCAGGTAGATCTATTTTCAATTTTCTGAGGAAGCTCCAGGTTGATTTCTGAGTGGTTATACCCATTTGCAATCCCATTAGTAACGCAGGAATGTTCCCTCTCCTCCACATCCTCCCCAACATGTAGTGTCACCTGAGTTTCTGATCTTAGCCATCCTGATTCATGCTATGTACAATCTCATGGTCATGTTGATTGCATTTTCCTGATGACTAAGGACTTTGGTCATGTCTTAAAGTGCTTCTAGGCCATTTGATCCCTCTGTTGTGAATTCTCTGTTTAGCTCTATACCCTATTTTCTGAATGGGTTGTTTGGTTTCTTTGAGGTTAACTTCTTTTTCTTTTCTTTTCTTTTCTTTTTTTTTTTTTTTTTTTTTTTGGTTTTTCGAGACAGGGTTTTTCTGTATAGCCCTGGCTGTCCTGGAACTCACTTTGTAGACCAGGCTGGCCTCGAACTCAGAAATCCGCCTGCCTCTACCTCCCGAGTGCTGGGATTAAAGGCGTGCACCACCACGTCTGCCTTGAGGTTAACTTCTTGAGTTCTTTATATATTTTGGATATTAGCTTGCTATTGGATGTGGGATAAGGGAGATCTTTTTCCCAATTTGAAGGTTGCTGATTTATCTAATTGATAATGTGCTTTGTCTTACAGAAGCTTTTCAGTTTCATAAGGTCCCATTTATCAATTCTTGATCTTAAAGCCTGAGCCATTGGAGCTCTTTTTATGATCCCCTCTCCCACCCTCCCCTGTCAACCAGTTCCAGGCTCTTTCCCAGTGTCTCTTCTATGAGATTCAGTGTATCTGGTTTTATGTTGAGGTCCTTAATCTGCATGGTCTTGATCTTTGTGCAAGGTGACAAATAATAGATCTATTTTCATTTTTCTACATAACAACTGTCAGTTATACCAGCACCATTTATTGAAGGCGCTTTCTTTTTTCCATTGTATATTTGAGCTTTGTTTTCAGAAAACAAGTGTCCATAAGTGTGTGGTTTTATTTCTGAGTCTTCAATTCTATTCAGTTGATCAGCTTGTCTGTCTCTATACCAATACTATGCAGTTTTTTTTTTAAATCACTATTGCTCTGTAGTACATCTTAAAGTCAGGGATAGTGGTTCCCCCAGAGGTTCTTTTATTGTTAAGAAATGTTTTCACTATCATGTTATTTGTTTTTCCAAATGAAATTGAGAATTGCTATTTGCATGTCTGTGAAAAACTGTGTTGGAATTTTCATGATGAAATGAAATATGTGTATGGTTTTTGGTAGGATGGCTATTTTTACTGTGTTAATCCTACCAATCCATGACCATAGGAGATCTCTCCATTTTCTGAGGTTTTCTTTGATTTCTTTCCTGAGAGACTTGAAGTTTTTGCCACACAGATCTTTCACTTGTCTGGTTAGAGAAACCTCAAGCTATTTTATATTATTTGTGACATGATACTATCAACGTAGTTACATGTTTATGAGTAAAGAGGCTAAAAATCCTAAAGGGAGAATTTACTATTGTTATTTTGCTAAGCCAGCATATTATCAAACAGCCTTCCAAACACTCATGTTTATCATGTTTATACCTTTTGATCAATGGTCTCTCAGCCTTATCAGATTAGCTTCTTAGTTCAGCAGGCTAGGATTGATGTAGAGACTCACAACTGATCAATTTGAAGAAATTAAATGCCTATGAATTGCTTGACCCTGAGTTGGACACTGCTATTGCCCCTTCTAAAGGCTTATGGACCACTTCAGAAGAGGTGGCCAAAAGAGTGACCTCCCCTCCAAAAAAAAAAAGTAGGCCACAGGTACAATTAGACAGCTGTTGCTGCCACTGGCATGTAGGTACCACTCCTTACACTTTTATCCATATCTTGTCATGCTGCTAATTGTTGTCTCATAGATGTTGCTCCTGGAAAGTACTTCATCCTTCTCTTCCCTGGCAGCTTACACAGTGATTCCTGGAACTATAGAAGCTATACGACAGGAAAGAGGCTTTCTTTCTTTTTGAATATTGGATATTTTCTTTATTTACATATCAAATGTTATCCTCTTTCCCGGTTTCCCCTCCAATCCCCCCTATTCCCTCCCCCCTCCCCCTGCTTACCAACCTACCCACTCCTGCTTTCTGGCCCTGGCATTCCCCCACACTGGAACATACAGCCTTCATAGGACAAAGGACCTCTCCTCCCATTGATGTCCGACTAGGCCAGCCTCTGCTGCATATGCAGCTGGAGCCATGAATCCCACCATGTTTGCTCTTTAGTTGGTGGTTTAGTCCCTGGAAGCTCTGGAGGTACTGACTAGTTCATATTGTTGTTCCTCCTATGGGGCTGCAAACCTCTTCAGCTATTTGGGCCGCTTCTCTACCTCTTTCCTTGGGGATCCTATGCTCAGTCCAATGTATAGTTGTGAGTATCCACCTCTGTATTTGTGAGGCACTGGCAGTGCCTCTCAGGAGAGAGCTATATCAGGCACTTGTTGGTATCCACAACAGTGTCTGGGTTTGGTGATTGTAAATGGGATGGATCCCCAGGTGAGTCAGACTCTAGATGGTGACTTCTTCAGTCTCTACTCCACACTTTGTCTCTGTAACTCCTTCCATGGGTGTTTTGTTTCTCCCTTCTATGATGGATAGAAGTATCCACACTATGGTCTTCCTTCTTCTTGAGTTTCATGTGTTTTGTGAATCGTGTCTTGGGTATTCAGAGCTTCTGGGCTAATATCCACTTATCAGTGAGTACTCCTCAATTGCTGGTGGGATTGCAAGCTGGAACAACCACTCTGAAAATCAGTTTGGCAGTTCTACCACTCTTGGGTAATAAGGATACATGCTTCATGCCCTCTCAAGTTCATAACATCTTTTTCTTTTCTTATTATTGTTACATTCCTATACTGATGGGCATCAGTGTTCTTTCCAGCTTCTGGCTATTATAAATAAGGCTGCTATGAACATAGTGGAGCATGTGTCCTTATTACCAGTTGGAACATTTTCTGGATATATGCCCAGGAGAGGTATTGCTGGATCTTCCAGTAGTACTATGTCAAATTTTCTGAGGAACCTCCAGACTGATTTTAAGAGTGGATGCCCATCAGTAGAGGAATGGATACAGAAAATGTGGTACATTTACACAATGGAGTACTACTCAGCTATTAAAAACAATGAATTTATGAAATTTGTAGGCAAATGGATGGATCTGGAGTATATCATCCTGAGTGAAGTAACCCAATCACAAAAGAATACACATGGTATACACTCAAGAAATAGGTTTTCAAACCATCTCAGAAGGTTATATTTACACATATTGTGTATAAATATATATATAGGTGTATATGTAACAATAATAAGAAAAGAAAAAGATGTTATGAACTTGAGAGAGCATGAGACATAGGAAAAGTTTCAGAGAGGGTAACTGGGACAGGCTGTTGGGAGGCAAAAGAGGAAGGAGTGATACAATGCTATTTCAATTTAAAATATATTTAAAAAATTAAATAGAAAAGAATACAATAACTAAAGGTTGGAGAAATACTGCGAAATACTATCATGGCCATGCCAAGGTCATTTCACTCACAAGCTGAGTGCAGCTGTATTTGCTATGTAAGACCTGTACATGATTGGAGAAATTTTTTTTTTCACTACACTTTGGGAGGAGTGCATGAGGTCCCACATTACTAAAGAACTATCAAGGAGTAATGGATAGATTGTTGGAGTAATGCTTTTATGCACACTGTAAAGAATATCTTTGCATTCTTCAAATGCTGATTTCTATACCACCAATACATGTGCCATATTTAAAGATAGCAATATGTTTAGCTTTATTTAAAGATTATATAGGTATTCATCGTCAAAATGTCACACTACTCCATTAATGTGTACATTTTTACATTGTCTATGGCTTTAATATAAGTTTAAAGTAAATTACTCAAACCCCTAAAATAGTTAATCATGTTTTATCAACAGTTATAATTTATACCTCTAAAATGATCCATTTGATGAAGTGTGATTTAAATAGATATTTGCAGTTACTGTGAAAGTCAATAGTATTTGAGGTAACAAAGTTGAAAATGATTATGGATACATGAATTGAAATGTAGAAAAATCCTTTAATTTTTTTTATTATTTTTATTGCATTTTGTCTCTAAGTTCTCATTTCCCAGTATTACCATAATATTATCTGCAATGAGAAACGCACATTTATTAATGGTGTGTTTTTCTATAATACAGATAATATGAGGTTCCTGCAAGTGGACTCATTCCCCCAAAGGCCTGATCTAACATCAACTATTAGTATATGAAGATGTTGTTTGTAATACATAGCTTTATAAATAATATTAAAGGAATGAATTCCTTGTAATATGGTATTTATATTTAATGGAAAGTTCATGTTGTACTGATAAAGAGGCTCCAACCCTACAGTAACTTATATTTCCCATTTTATATTGTAGGCTCAAGTTTTTTATTATGACAAGGTCTTGTCGTATAATATATCTTGATCATGTTTCCACTTCCCCAAATGTCCCAGACCCTAACACTTCCCTACCCACACAACTTTATACTCTCTCTTTGGCTCACTTGCTCTTGCTCTCACTCTTTCCAAACAAATTAGAAATAACAAACAAACAAAAAAACTAATAAAAGAAAACAAAGGACTACCTCCAATCAACCAAGCAAACATGGAGTCCATTTTAGTATTGGCCAACTACTCCTGGACATGGAACCTGCCTAGAACATGGTTGATATACCCAGTGAGTCTCCATTGCATAAAACTGATTTTTCCTTTCCCAGAAAGTGTTAATAATAAATATCTTCTTATAGGAGGGTCTTTGCTTCCACTTCTCTTCCTCCATGCTGAGATTTTATGTTGCTTGAAACTCTATAGGTCTTAACAGTGCTAGCACAGTGTCTATGAGTTCATAGGTACATCAGCCCTGTTGTTTTGTTTTTTTTTTTATGAGTAGAAAATAAGACATTTTTCCTGTTCTCCCCTTCACTATCTATGTTTGTCTACCCTTTAGTGTCAACACTGAAATCACATAATGTAGTATAGTTATTTTTTCTAATGTTTTTGCTTCTAATTACAAGTAGGGTGTGATAATTTGAACTAATAAGAAAGTTGACAAATAGTTTCTGTAAACTAGACATCTTACTGAAAAATTTGGACAGATAAGCAAGTGTCAGAAGCCAAAAGACACTAACCTAAATTTGTGAAGCACTAAAACTAGACATAGAGAGAAGCAGGACTTTCTCAAGGGAGGTTTGTTGATGTTTCTATTGTGTCCTTCAAGTTTGTGTCACATCTATAATATGTTCTGATTGTATCAGTGGGGTTCTTGATAGCATCTCCTCATATGTTCTTAATACAATTGGAGAAAGTTGCATATTCTAATCAGGCAAATGGCAAAAGTCTACAATCTATGTATCAAACCTATCTTTTTTGAGTTCCATCACCTTGACAGACAATACAGAAAACAATGACATGAGTGCTTAATTTCTTGTAAAATGGTTTTTACTTCATAATCCTCACTTTCTTCTTTAAAAGTAAACATCTATAAACTAGAATCTCTGTGAAGACAGAAGGTGACTACAGTGGTGGCCTTGCATGGTTTCTGTGTTTGTTTGCTTTGTTTTTTTCTATTTTGTAATAGGGCAAATCTTTATTGACTTACACAATCAACATACTGCAGCTAGACAGGATTCATTATGTGTAAAATGTCCTGTGAGACCTCAGTGTGCTCTTTCTGGATTATAACATATTCTAGACCTTTCCTCTTTTAACTCCTTGGCAGCTATCCTACAAATTAGCAAGATAATTGACTCTCCTGTGGCCCCAGAAAGATGCAGGACAAATATGTCTAATGGAATTATCTAGTTATTCTTAACTGGGCCTGCTGGAAACAAATGGTTGATTTCCTCATCTACCAAAAAAAACTATGGCAAAGAAAAGAAATTCAATACCAATCCAAATAAAAAACAACCTGCGAACAAAGAGCTGTGGGACATAAACCAAGATTACCCTGTTCTCTGTGTCTAATGGAGAATCTTGGGAAATTTTCACAGAACTCCTGATTCTGGTGGCATTTCTTTATCCTAGACTTCCTCATTATAGCTTTTCTGCATTGTGAGAAACAATTTAAATATAAGTAAGGAAGCATTTATAAAAAAATCATGACTCATTGGATAACTGCCTAATCCACACATTTATTAAACGTGAGAAATTCCTTTAGGCTAATACTGCCAGTAGACTGGATTATACTGTTTTTGTTTAAAAGACTGATCAGTACAGGTAGTTTTATTATCCAAGAAATAATCAGTTGCTTACTGAAGTACTTAGGAGCATTTATCATTGTATGGGCTTTAAACTAAATGAAATAATTTGTGCTCAGGTAAAAAGGTCAAACCTTCCTTTAGTTGCCTTTCTTCTTCCCAGTTCAGAATGGGGAAAGAGCTTCTGGGAATGAAAAGAAATCAGATGATGCTCTGTGTTCTTCACACTCTTTGTACAGTTCTTTTTCTCTATACTGTCCGTATTACATTTTTTGTGTGTAATTTATGGATTAGAAATTACCATTTTAAAGATGAACTAATCTCTGAATAGCTTAAAAGTTAGAATATGACACACAGAAAGAGACAACACTAGGACTTCTTGAAAGAATTATTTCATTCTAATATAAAAACTATCTTTAGAGCATCCATAGTATTTTCCAGATGGGAGACATGCTCACTTGGGGAAAATGAATATGAAGCATTCCCTCAAGGCAAACTTAAGGACTGTCTTTAGTTTTGGTATGAAAGTTTGTATTTATAAATAGCACCAAATATGCCCTCTCTTTTAGGTCAATAATAGCAAAACCCCAAATCCCCAAAGCAGCAAAATAAACACATCTTTTAAAATATTATTGTATATTGTATATGTGATAAAAGTTTTAACGAATCTTTAAAAAGTAGCCCAAAGATTCTAAAGGTGAACAAACTGACTACGTCATGACCTTGAGCTCTCTCTGGATCCCAAAGTCCCAATGCCATGTTAAAGATCAGCAAATACAGTCTCTAATACTCAAGAAGTAGTGTACCTTCTGACAACTTCTAGTGCTGAATTTGCAGTTTTTCTGGTGACATCACAGGACACACTAGGGGAGGAACTGCTTCGGGTGGATCTTCTGAGTGAATGGTCATTTTTTCAGCATAGCTGTGTCCTCTGCAATACCATCATGGAAGCAACCTTAGGTGTCAAAGTCATGAAGAAGCTGCCAAAAGTGAGTGCTTTTAATGGTTTATCTACTTTCATTTTAGGTGTATGAGGTTCTTGGTTTTGTTTGTTTGTTTGTTTGTCTTTTGTTTTGGCCTGGATGTACATAAGTGTACCTACCACATGCCACATATGTGCCTAGTGTCCACAGAGACCAGATGACATGTTCACTGGATTTAGAGCTACAGATATTTGTGAGCTTCCATGAAGGTTCTGGAAATACAATCTGAGCCCTCTGCAAGGACAGCAAGTATTCTTAACAACCAAACCATCTCTGCAGCTCCAAGAAGAGCGCTTTCAAACTGCTTTGTAAGAATGCAACCAGAAAATCAACTTGGTTTTTATCTTAAACAACTGAAAAGTTAATACACAGGTTATATGAGAGGTAACAACTTGTGAAAAAGATTTTTTCTTCTCTTTCATTTATGTCAACCATACTTTTGAGCAAATAAGGTACATTTCTATAAATTACTTCGTTCTTAAAACCATATCATAGTTTAAGGATGTTAATTGTGTTGACTTATAGATGGAGAATATTATGAGCATACAATGCCAGCAAGAAAAATGAATACTCTAGTGTCATCTCACAATGTTAGAATCTATAGAATAGCAGTATGTTAACAAGCCACAGCTGTTTTCCAGGCGCCAGTTTGTTAGCGAGTCTTCCTTTGCTTGGTAGCTGGCTACGACAGATGCAAATTCTTTGATATAAATCTTAACTCTCTGATCATATGGTACACACCAGATAGTAAATATACATACACAGGTATGTTACGGAATGGCTAGAAATACTTAGGGAAGCTATAGCAGGGTTCAAGAATTTCAAATAGACTAATTGGCAGCAGCTCGGATCCTGAGAGAGATGCAAAAATCTCTGGGGTAGCAGTAGTCAGATAACTAACCATGCTGGAGGTCTGATAGAAATGTCAGGTGTAGATTCACCGTGACAAGTTGCAGCCTTGACTCAGGGTTGAATCTAGCGGCAGAAGTTAAGTACAGGTTTAGAGAAGCTGTTAAGGTAAAGAGCAATACTTGGTCTCAATAAGCAAACAGGCAGACTGATGGACAATAATTTGAGTGGGCTATGGGGATGAAACCCAACTAAGACCCCTGGGTACTTGGAGTCCTCTGTCTATAAATCCTGTTCCCTTGACATACATTGAATAGTCAGAAGTCAGATATGTAGCGTGTTTGCCATTGTAGTGCTTTTTTTATGTAGTTTTGGTGAAGGCATTTCCTCTCTTTTTTATCTATTGCATCTACAAGCTTTTGTGTCTCATTTTTTATGATATGACTTTAGTATACCTATATGATTCTACAGTTCCAATTAACTTTGATAAATTTATAACATTGTAACTTTTCTGGTTTTACAAATCAATCTATACCTCTGGGTGGTGCTAGATAGATGTTGTATGCAGTATTCAACAAAGTGGAGAATTATCCTGCTTCTGCATTTGTGCTCAAAATATAGTCAAAATATGCTGACAGAATGAAGAGTCTCAGGGCATGGCATGGCCTGAAAAACTACTGTTTCTGTGTTAGGGGGTAACTTAGGAAAGGATATAGTCAGATGTCAGCAGGGAAATTGAGAATCAGAGACAAAATATGAGTGGTCAATATCATAAAACAGTCCAGTCACAGTCTATCACATAACAGTTCAGCCACTGCAGAGGTTCTAACTGTCCTGCTTAACATGGACAACTAGAGCTCAAAAATGACCAAGAATTCCCTACCCAAGGCAGTAGAAACCTGCAACTTACTTGAATCAACATATAGGAAAGATATTTATATTAATAAATGAAGGAAGAATAAGTGGTGAAGATATTTGGAGAAAAGAAAGTTTGGATATTCTCCTTTGCAAGGGAGAAAGGTTTACCCACAGATAAGTCCAGAAATCGGAATGGTGGTGACTAGATAGTGGGGTTCTTCTATTTCAGGCTCAAAGTTGATAACTTGAGTTACAAAGGCTTTGGAATATAAGGATAAATTTAAACTTAAATTTTGGACACGATGCCCAAGCTTAGAATCTAGACTTTAACTCAGGGTTCATAAAAACAAAGAGTTGTATTTAATAGAAGCCTCTATGGTTTGGGTGTTGGCCCTAACTCCTGGCTTTGCATTAAAAATAATTACTGAATGTAGTCAAAGTCTTTGAGCTAAAAGGTGAGTCTGTTATTCTTAAAGAGTTACATGCTAATGAACTAATGACATGAAAATTTTATTTACACTTATTTTATTGGACAGGAAGATATATCTACTTCCAGCTGATCAGAAATCAGAGTGAAAATATTCAGTAAATTTAGTTGAAAGATCTAATCACCAAAGTGTGCATTTTAGGGGACCTTATAGTTATAGTATATAGTCATATATAATATGAATGTCACGTTAGGCAAGGCTCTGCAATGAGTCTGGCAGCTGAGTGGAAGCCAGGACTGTGTCTCAACTACATTCCCTCCTACATGTAGTTTTTACCCCTTGTTTAAGGAAAACCAAAAGTGTCAGAGAAGGGCGGGATTCAAATAGTTGAAGTGATTTTTTTTGTTGTTCTCTACTCTGCCTCCTTGCTCCTGTCTGGTCCTCTTTACATCCCCGTGGCCCTCAGGACTCTCTTTTTCTTTTCCTCCTCTTATAGCAAATTATTGTGTTGCCTGGATCTCATCCACATCATGATTATTTAAACCTTCATTTTATTTTTATAATGATCCAGAAACAATACATAGCACAAAAATATGCACGGTCTAATCTTTTGCAATATAATAAGTATCTGTAGGGTGGTGGGGATGAGGGGAGGGTTGTTTTAAGTGAAATTCAAACCAGACTACATGTGAATTAAACATTAAAGGGATTAATAAATTCCAAAGTCTCAACAAGAGAGAAAGCACAGACCTCATTTTACTTAAATAGAGAGCTCTCAAATCCCACGGTGGAGGTGTATGAAATGATAGGTTATTAAATCTCCAAGCTGGGGTCTATCCTTGGTTTCTCTGGGGACCGAGACTAATAATTGCTATGCAGAAAGTGTGCATGTATTCTGATGTGCAATGATCAACAGGGAAAGAGCACAGTAGCCACATTTCCCCTGAAATGTATTCAGAACAAGCAATGTCCTAGGGCTTTATTCAGCACACAGATTAAGAATTTAATACAATTTACTATGTGAGAAGGCTTTCGATTCTATAGCCTGTCTGTGTCTTTGGCTTCAATTGAACAGGATATGTGCTTCTTACTAGTGGGGGAAAACGAAAAATGTTTTGCAAGATAAACTGGGGACTGAAAAATCAAGCAAAAAAGGAAAAACAAAACAAAACAAAACAATCCCCGCCAAAACCACAAAAGCCAAAACCAACAAACCAAACCAACACCCCCCCCCCAGACCTGTTGTTAAACCAACACCCCTCCCCAGACCTGTTGTTAAACCAACACCCCTCCCCAGACCTGTTGTTAAACCAACACCTCTCCCCAGACCTGTTGTTAAACCAACACCCCTCCCCAGACCTGTTGTTAAACCAACACCCCTCCCCAGACCTGTTGTTAAACCAACACTCCTCCCCAGACCTGTTGTTTAAGCATATGCCTAAAGACAGAGACAGCTCACTTCTTAGCTGACACTGTGTCTTGTGAAAGTTGATAGATGTTAGATCAGACATCAAGAAGATATGTATTTACAGTTTTGAATAACAGCCTCCCTAGACTTCTTTAAGTCTGGTTTAGTGCTTTTCAAATTTTTTGCTTTGTGAATTGTACCTGTTTTCTTGCTGCCTCTACTTTCTGGAAGGTTTCAGGTCTGTCCCCACTGGAAATGCTGGATCATAATACTATAATAACCAGTGCTGTTCCTGGATCCTTCCATGAATGCCACCCACACAAATTCTTCTAAGTCATGGCTATTTCTCACAATTTCCTGCTTCTCAAAAAAGCAGACCAGATGGCTTGGCTCAGAGCACACACTGCTCTCAGTGGCTCTAGTTTTGAAGCTGTCAGAAGGATTTGGTCTAGTTCAATATATTTTGAATTTAATGTAAATATCAACTTTGAATTGAATAATGGACAAGTACAAATCTGTGGTATATATTAAAAGTGGTATTTCTGAGGAACATTTCACAGAAATTATAAGCATTGCTATGGAAATATGAGATCTGTTCATCTTTGGGGGCTAGGTGAGAGTGGGAGACAGAACCCAGGGCCTAGTGCATGTTAGTCAAGTGTTCCAATGCTAACCTACCACAGCCCAAAGACATCACTTTTTTGCTTGTAAAACGGTGTCAGGAAAGTTTCTGTCACTCTACCCGTATCATCATGATGAAACTTAGAAATCTTTAATTTGCTTTTATTAATTTCAGATAAAATTGTAAATCTTATATTTTGGTAATCTGATGGGCTTTTTACATTCTTGAATTTAATAGCTGTGCAATGCATGCCTTCTATGAGAGTGAAAACACTATACACTCAGTTGTGGGTACACAGAGAAGTGAGGTAAATGTCTGTCTTGACAGTCTACTTCGGGAGACATTTATGAAAATTATTAGGAGAATCCCAAAGGGATAAATTCTATTTCTAAGATCAGAACAGAGGTGGCACTATTGAATAGAGGCCAGAAGGTAACTGGTTCTACTGTGGGGTTCAAGTCATGTCTGCAGCAAAGGGGAGATGTTTGCTTTGCGGTTTCCTTGATCGATCTATCGATCTATCTATCTATCTATCTATCTATCTATCTTTTTTCTTTCTTGAAATCTTTTTCTTCATTAGATATTTTCTTCATTTACATTTCAAATGCTATCCCCAAAGTCCCCTATACCCCCCCAACCCACTCTCCAACCCACCCACTCCCGTTTCCTGGCCCTGGCATTCCCCTGTACTGGAGCATGTGATCTTTCTTGTTCCTACATTACTCTCCCCTCTTGTTCAGGATTCCCTGAGCAGAACCTATTGTTTGGGTGTGGATCTCCGCATCTGCTTCCTTCGGTTTTTGAGTGAAGCATCTCTCATCATGGATATTTTAGGCTCTTGCCTTCAAATATAACAGAATATTATTGCCAGCATCGGTGATAATCTTTCTCTTATTGGATGTTTCTCAAGCTAGACCAGTCATTGGTTATTTATCCCATCATCCTTTGCTCTCTCTCTTTACTCCCACACATCTTTAGACAGGATAAAGTGTAAATCAAAGGTTTTGTGGATGGGATGTTGTCTCATTCCCTACCCTGAAAAACTTGCTTGGTTCTGGAGATGGACATTTCAGGTTCTCTATGTCCCTTTGCTAGGAGATTTAGCTAAAGTTATCCTCATATATTTATAGGAGTTTCTATTGCCTTAACTTTCTAACATAATTCAGACATGCCCCATACTAATAGTCTCTCCAAATATTCCGTACTCTACCCCCCTCCTATCATTCCCTTCTCTTCTCATCCCCATCCTACTCCTTTCAGTGTACAACCCCATTTATCCATGACATCTATTCTATTTCCCCTTCTCAGGGGGAATACATTGGCTTCACCTTGTGCCATCTTTTTTACTTAGCTTTTTTTTAGGTTTGGGGATTTTACCACACTATAGACATTCTTAAATGAGGAGAATAATAATAATTATGTCTTTCGAAACTTAAGAGATATAATTTCCAATCTGCCACAGACTGTCCCCTCTTTGGGTCTCCTATCTGCTTGGAATGGGTTCTCTGGAGCAGATGGGTGAATGAGTTTGAGAGTGGGTGACAAACAGAGACCACAGGATAGGGTGTGTAGAATCTGAATGTATGTTCACAAAGTGAACACCAGTCTTATATAATACAGAAAACGAAGCAGGCAGGCAAAGTACATTGAAGTTACCTGACAAAAAACAAAGGAATGACTTCAAAAAGACTTACAGGAACCAGGTAATATTTACAGTAAAGATAAAACAGCTCTGCCTAGGGTCAGCTAATGGCAGGTAAGGATTTCACACCCTAGTCACCATTTGTGCTACTCCTTTGAACCTTGTGAGAGCTAGCACCAGGGAGTTCTGCTCTAGCAGACCTTCTCATGAATAATGTATTACCACAACCCCCTATTTCCTAGGCCCAGGTAAATTCTAGCAAGAGTGTAAGGTGGCTGTTCTTTTAACTATCTGTGTGGGGAAATCTCCATCTGTCAGAAAATTCACCAACTTGCTTCTAATCTGCAATGTAGTCTGCTGTACATGGCTGTAGTGAAAATTCCTGCCTCAGTGGGAAATCCTAACTCTTTCATAGTCCCTTGCCTGGGTAAGACTGGCTATTGTCAAGTAAACATTCTGGAGACGAGCCCTGAACTACTCTGGCTTCATTCTTTTGTAATGCTTAATTAGTTTCCCTATCTGATTTTCTAGGATGTTGGAACACTGGCAGAAGGCTTAGCTAGGTCAGAATTCAATCTTTAAAGGCACTTATAATAAAATAATACTAAAGGAGAGCACGCGGATCCATACACCAGACTAAGGTGGGGATATACGGGTTATGAGAACACCTTCCCTGGCGAATGAGTTTCTACTCTTTTTTTTTTTTTTTTTTTAAGATTTTACTTATTTATATGTAAGTACACTATAGCTGTCTTGAGACACTCCAGAAGAGGGCATCAGATCTCATTACGGATGGTTGTGAGCCACCACGTGGTTGCTGGGATTTGAACTCGGGACCTTCGGAAGAGCAGTCGGCGCTCTTAACCACTGAGCCATCATGCCAGCCCAGTGCGAATGAGTTTCTTTTGAAACTCTGCATCTTGTGAGCACTCCCAGGCCTCTCAACCTTCCAAGCTCTACACTGGGATGTGTGTGACACCAATCCAGTTACTATATCAAGTGAGTTTATTCCTCATAATAAAAGGAGACAGAAAAATCTTGGGGATGAACACAATTACAATAAGTCGTAACTGATATTTGAGCACTAAGAAGGACTTTAAAAGAACTCCATCATATATAAAAGTAGGATGAGCACAAGAGGTCAAAATATTCAAATGCCTGACAGAACAACAACTGCTAAAAATTTATCAAATATTAAAATATCAGCAACTGAACAACAATTATTTCTTTGTCTAAGTTGAATTAGATGGAATGTAATATATATATATATATATATATATATATATATATATATATATATATATGCAAATTTTTCTTTATTAACTAAAAATCTTTTAAGTTCTCTGTTCTCTCCTTTTAAAACTTTGGGTCCATACAAATGTCAAAACTTTCAGGTATATTCAACTATGAAGATAGTCTCATTTTAACAATGAAGACCAATCTTAAAGATAAAAAAACCCATTCCATTAAAGTTTCAATTTCTATTCCAACTTATAGAAACCTCTTTCCTTACTCCCAGTAAACCTGTCATATGGATTAGCAGGCATCAGTAGAGAAGAAAATGTGCTTTTCGGAAACCCTCAACTTTTATGTATTCAGGGTTTTGAAATGGAGAAGAGGGAATCAGGAAAACATGATTATCTTTTTGTACATGGTATTCGTAGACTATTGTCCCTTTAAGATGGTATTCAGTCTAAAGCTGTTTTCTTTAGAGCCATGCCTAGGTCACTGGCTATACATACATACCTGTAAATAGTCTTGTAACTAAATGATATACTCTATGTGAGAATTTTGTCAAGTGATAGTCCTCTACTGCTGGAAACCCTTAGTAGAGTTGCTTCTTTAGTTAGATGCCTTCAAATTGGCTCAGTCTTTATCCACTTCTTCACAGAACTTCCATGTACTTAGTTTCCATGGAAACAGTTCTGAGTATATTGCTTTACTTTCTCTCTGCCTTTAAGGAAATGTGGATATGGGCAATTTCTTGTATTGAGATGAGCAAAGCAAAAACTGCTATCTCAGTTTGTACTAGAAATTCTGAGGGAAACATGATTTCTTCTATGCTGGTTTGGACAATGACCAGAGTTAGTGTAGTGAACTGTTTACCAAGTGTTTGTAGCCCTAGTCTGTTTGTATGATCTACTTTAAACCTATAATATTCTATCCTGGGTTCTTCCTTTCATCTCATGGGAGATGAAGGCAAGATGCAGCTACTTCATAACTTGCAAGAGAGGAAGGTATGAAATTTCCTTTTTACTAAGACGTGAGGATGGAAGTAAAGGGAAAAGAACCACTTGACCTACTCTGAAAAATCTGAAAAGATAGAGGCATCTGGTGGTTTCTTGATGTCTCCCATTAGAATGCACCAATACCATCTATTGTCCTTTCTGAGGTTTTATTTAAAATTGAGGGAAAGTCTCATTTTATATTCTTTGTGAAATCCTTTTGAATATTTTACTGTACTTTTTTATTAATTTTTAAAATGTTTGCTTTGACAATTCTTGTCTATGTTCTTGGGATAATAGGAACTAATGAAAGTCAGGGCTTATAAAATGTGGAGTGATGTCCTGCTAGAAGCCAAAGTGACAAGTGTACTTAGTCAAGGTGAAGCTCAAATGAAAAGGCCATTTGGGGATTCTGGATTGGGCTACACCCACAACCACTTTCTTCCTTTAGAGAGTTGTTCACAGAGCTTTTCTACTGAAGAGTTAAATGCCATCAAATGAGGATCTCATTTGGAAAAAGGTTCCTTTATGCCAGACAAATCATTCCTATGCTATATTTATAAATATCCTTTACTATAAGAAAAAAATGAACCTATCTACTCTAATCCTAGGATTTAGGTGGAATCTAAATATTAAAGGCCTGGTTATTGTAATATATCATAAGCAAATAACTCCTAGCTATTATTTTTCACAGTCTGATACCAGCTAAAGAATCAACTTAACAACTGACTATGACTAATTTGAGGGGGGGGAGATTAGAAAACAATGTGGAAGTGTGCTTTCTTGAACAGACCATTTTGATGTAGAAGTTCTATTTTATTGTGATACCATATGTGTGCAATCTACTTATAAAAATTTCTCTTAATTGTTGCTTCCTGCATATATATATATATATATATATATATATATATATATATATATATATATATATATATATATATATATGGGGCTTGTGATGGAAATACAGGCATACACTGAAGAAAATGAAAAGAATGAAGAGATAACAATCCAGAAGAGTGTTGAAGATTTTCTTATTTTTGTGTGTATGTGTGAAAGCTTCCATGTATGCGTGCCTGATGCCTATAGAGACCTGAAGAGAATGTTGGATCCTTTAGCACTGTGGTTGAAGATGGTGGTGAACCACCTGTGGAAGGTTTGGAGACAATGCTGTGTGCTTTCACTCCAATAAGTATCCAATCTGAACAGATTCACTGTTCAGAGCCATGCTAGTGAACTTTTTTTTTCTCTGAATGCTTCCAAAATACAATTGAACCTGCATTATTGCATGTTGATGTGAAAATAGAGATGTAGTCCGCACATTGTGTTGCAAGATACACATAGAAATAAGTTTGCTGATACTACACCAGAGATAAGCATGGAAACACTAGAAGAGTTACATTTAGTTTTTGGCCTTGAGGATCCAGCTATACCTTTCTTGGTTATAACTGATACCTTACTTAACATTTACTCAAACAAAAGGGATTTTTTTTTAGTCTGAGTCTTACCATTCTAAAGTGATGTGTATGTTATGTGTTATAATTCTAAAAAAAAAAAAGGTAAGTTAAGCATGATATAAACCTATTTATCTCATTTGTCTTCTCATCTTTCTTTTCTCTTCCTTGTCTCCTGTGGCAGTTGGATATGTTTAAAAAAATGGCAAGTTGTTATCCAAACAGGATTGGACACTTATTGAAATCACAGCATCTTTGAATTCAATGTTCTTACCTCCACAGTGGAAATGATAATGATAGGATGACTCACCTCTTAAGGCTGAGAACACATGTAAACATTCTAGAAAGTTTGTGATACCTGAGCTATTACTCTTTTCTTTTCTTTTCTTTTCTTTTCTTTTCTTTTCTTTTCTTTTCTTTTCTTTTCTCTTCTCTTCTCTTCTCTTCTCTTCTCTTTTTTCTTTCCTTTTCTCTTTTTTCTTTTCTTTTCTTTTCTCTTTCTTTCTTTCTTTCTTTCTTCCTTCCTTCCTTCCTTTCTTTCTTTCTTTTTTCAAAGCTCAAGTATAAGTGGTTTAAAGAACTCCACATAAAACCAGAGACACTGATATTTATAGAGGAGAAAGTGGGGAGAAGCCTTGAAGATATGGGCAAAGGGGAAAAATTCCTGAACAGAGCACTAATGGCTTGTGCTGTAAGATCAAGAATCGACAAATGGGACCTCATAAAATTGCAAAGCTTCTGTAAGGCAAAAAACACTGTCAATAAGACAAAAATGCCACCAACAATTTGGGAAAAGATTTTTACCAATCCTAAATCTGATAGGGAACTAATATCCAATATATACAAGGAGCTCAAGAAGCTGGACGCCAGAAATTCAAATAACCCCATTAAAAAATGGGGCACAGAGCTAAACAAAGAATTCTCAAGTGAGGAATACCAAAGGGCTGAGAAGCACCTGAAAAAATGTTCAACATCCTTAATCATCTGGGAAATGCAAATCAAAACAACTCTGAGATTCTACCTCACACCAGTCAGAATGGCTAGGATCAAAAATTCAGGTGACAGTAGATGCTGGCAAGGATGTGGAGAAAGATGAACACTCCTCCATTGCTGCTGGGATTGCAAGCTTATACAACCACTCTGTAAGTCAGTCGGGCAGTTCCTCAGAAACTTGGACATAGTACTACCAAAAGATCCAGCAATACCTCTCCTGGGCATATACCCAGAAGATGTCTGAACTGGTAATAAGGACACATGCTCCACTAAGTTCATAGCAGCCTTATTTATAATAGCCAGAAGCTGGAAAGAACCCATATGTCCCTCAACAGAGGAATGGATAAAGAAAATGTGGTACATTTACACAATGGAGTACTACTCAGCTATTAAAAACAATAAATTTATGACATTCTTAGGCAAATGTATGTATCTGGAGGATATCATCCTGAGCAAGGTAATCCAATCACAAAGGAAGTCAATTGATATGCGTTCACTGATACGTGGATATTAGCCCTGTTTTCATTTTATGGAGAAGAAAACGGGATCATAGATGTTTAGCCACTTCAAAGTCGTACTTCTCATAAATGGAAAAGATGGAAAAGGCTCTGGCTTGAACTCATGTCTATCTCTCCCCAAAGCTTTATTCCACACTCTTTTATAGCCTGAGTGCTTACTTCTGGGCTGCTCTGTCTAGCCTGAGTGGGAGAGGAAGCACCTAGCCTTGCAGATACTTGAAGTTTCAGTGTGAGCTGATACCCAGGGCCCCTCTACCCACTCGGAAGAGAAGAGGATGGGAGAATAGGGGAAGAATTATGGGAGGGGTGACTGGAAGGAGGCAGTGTGCATGATATAAGGTGAATAAGTAAAACAGTAAAATTACATTTAATATAGAATAAATTAATTTTAAAGATAGGATTTCAGTTAGGAATTATTTGTGGAAAATCATTGAATCCTAACTCATCTAGGAGGTGCATGGGTGGATACCTGAAGGTCTTTGGTAGAGGGTAGAAGAACACAAACCTTAGTGATAACATTGGCACTCAGTCTCTGTCTCCTGTTGATTGTTGCTAGGCAAAGGATTTCCAATGTGATTAGTGGGCAGCTGGTATCACTGGAGATAGATCTTGGTAATTACCAATGGAGATAATGTCGTCCATGAGGTTTCTGCTGGGTAGGACTGGGACTGATTGTTCAGTGTTAGGCGCATCACAATCCCTAGAGTCAGGGGTACTGAACTTGCCAAGGGTTGTCCAAAAGCTCATTAGCTTTTAGAAAGAGGAAGGTGTCACACCTAATGCCAGGCAACAATAATCACATGATTGAATTTCAAATTTTCTTTCTAAACTTTGCAAGTGTTTCATTTTTATGTATAGGAGGGATTAAGTATGAACAAATAATAAGGGATAATTCTTGTTTTATAAATCAAATATTAAAGCATTCAATTTACTTTAAATAATGCATGTGTTAGTTTATATATCCACAAATATTCCTGAGAGATGTCTTCCTATCTTGGCCACAGTGGATTGAGCACATGAACACATGGTACAGCCATTCTGAATGTCCAAAACAGAAGGCATTTTGGGGCATTATGGGGGCTGGTGTTTTTTGCTTCCTGTTGTAGTTTCACATGCTTAGTGGGCAGAGAGTGGGCGAAACTGGCAAGCTAGTCACATAGTCTCACTGTGTGGTACCTGAGAAAGTTAATAAAATTCTATGTAATATATTAAGGTAAGTATATTTATTTAGACTGATAGAAAATGTATCCAATAGCAAATGAGTGTGATATGCTTGATGAGTGAGGTGAAAAGCATCAATGTTTAAAGTAAGGAAATAAAACATTCTCTCTTCATATTAATAGTTTTGAGAAAGAAACAGCTGTTACATTAGTTTTCACATAGCACAGGACTGTAATTTAATTTCTTGGACCCAATGTTGCTTGGCTGTAGCACCACTACATGATTTAAACCCTGAAAAGTCTGGCTTTACTACTAATTCAAATTTTATACTGTGCCATCTTTTAAATTGAGATTCATCCCAACTAAAGGTTATTTTCAGGCAATTTAAGCTTTTTTTTTAAAAAACTAGACTTTCTCAGTGAATTTCACTTTCTGCCCGGGCTCTAAGCATGAAGTCTGAAATGAGCTAATTATGGTAGATCATGATGTTAGCATGTGTCAGTCTCTATTTTCATCAGCATTTTGTGCTTTCATGTGTAAAGCACTTTCATGTTCTAAGCACTAATATTCCGGTGCTTTAGTATCAGGAAGATGATTTTCAGTTAAGAACTGCTACCCACAAAATCTTAGGAAATGTCACAAGGTAGGCAATTAACATTCTGCACACACACACACACACACACTCACATGTGCATGCACACACCAGTTATGTTGTTTGCCATTATATTCACTTTTATGTCGATGGAGTTGCATGCTATACACAAGAATCATAATGCAATGAAAAACCTAGAAATTCTCCTGTTTATCACAATCCTCAATTTCATGGACAGTAGTGTTAACTGCGGAAGTAAAGGAATTTTAT
Organism: Mus minutoides; assembly: GCA_902729485.2. Taxonomy (NCBI): domain Eukaryota; kingdom Metazoa; phylum Chordata; class Mammalia; order Rodentia; family Muridae; genus Mus; species Mus minutoides. Next base: position 137,615 of record LR750389.1, read on the forward strand.
TTATTTTAAAAGTAAAGTTTTACCAAATCTTTATTAATACCACACCTCTTATACAAGTAGGCCAGCATCATTTTCCTTTAGACACTACACAGATGTTAAAATTTATTTAGTCACTTGAAAAATATGTACTGAATGTTTGTACTGTAAGGTTCAACTGTAAAAAGGATGGATTAGCTCTCTGTATCCTTGTAACTTGTTTTAATGTGGACAAGTGGAAGTAAGTCAATTAATAAGAAAATTATAAATATTCCAAGGTTTTAAGTATGAAAAATAACTATGCTTTATATATATAGGTTGTATTTTAAGGCAGAATTTGTGAAATTGATGTTTTCCTGAATATTTGGAATTTAAGTGGGGTAGATAGTTGTCTAACACTTCTCTCCAACAAATAATCTGCTTGCCACTGTTTACTTTCAAAAGTCAGGACTTTGTATTTAATTTAGCATATAAAAGAAAGGGTATGGATGATTTGACTAAAATACTAGATAGAAACAAAACTGCAGGTAAATGGATATAGAAACTGTGAGTGCCTGATGTATTTTTTAGTAATAGTTTCCTTCTAAATGTAAATGTAGGTAGTAGGAGCAAAGAGAATACATGGAATGAATAGAAACTTATTATTCTGTGGAAAAAAGGGAACATGTTGGCTTTCACCATCATAAATCTCAAATGGCATTATTGTGTCAAGAAGCTATGACTAGATGTGTTATAAGGCTTAAGGCTGGACTTAGTAATATTATTCTATTTCATGGACATAATATTAAGTCAACTACTGATAGCTTATGGTTTTAATATAAATTAATAAATCTCTCAGTCACATGCATCAAAGGTGCTTCTATTTGAATTAGATTAACAGAGATCTACAAATGGTCAAAGTGCAGAGAATAAGAGAGTGTGGAATTTCCAGTCTTAAATGTGGCTTCTATATCATCCACCTTCTGCCCACTCATGGATCACTGCAGAAGAGTGGGCAGAAAGTGTATAAGAGCTAGATGTGAGACTAGCCCTCTCTGGGAGGAATTTGAAATTTGCAGGCAAATGGATGGATCTAGAAAATATCATCCTGAATGAGGTAACTCAGTAATAAAAGAACACACATGGTATGTACTCACTGATAAGTGGATATTAGGCAAAGAGTGTAGAATGCCCATGATACAACTCATGGACAACATGAAGCTCAAGAGGAAGGAAAACCAAAGAGTGGATGCTTCAGTCCTACTTAGAAGGGGAAACAATATAGTCAAGGGAAGTAGAAGGTGAGAGGGACTTGGGAGGAAGAGAGGAAGGGGAGGGAAAAAAGAGGGTCAGAATCAGGTATGGGAGGAGATGGAGAAGATATATAGAGGGTCAAGAAATTGAACAGAGTTATGTAGCAGTCGGGGTGGGGAACTGAGGGGAGCAACCAGAAAGTCCCAGATGCCAGGAACGCAAGAGCCTCCTAGGACCCAATGGGGATAATATTAGCTGAAATACCCCACAAAGGGGAGGGAGAACCTGTTGAGACCATATTCAGAGGTTAGGCATGGTCTTCTCCCACCTCCAGCCCCACGACTGAGGGATTGAGTCATCCACCCATCTCCAAACTTTTAACCCAGAATGCTCCTGTCTAAAAGAAATACAGGGACAAAGAATGGAGCAGAGACCGAAGGAAAGTCCATCCAGAGACTGTCCTACCTGGGGATCTATCTCATATGCACACACCAAACCCAGACATGATTGCTGATGCCAAGAAGTGCTCTCTGATAGGAGCTTGATGCAACTGTCTCATGAAAGGCTATGCCAGATCCTGGCCAATACAGATGCAGATGTTCACAGCCAATGATCAAGCACAGGGACCCCAATTAGGAGTTGGGGAAAGGACTGTAGGAGCTGGAGGGGACTTATCTGGCATCAATGGGAGGAGAGGCCCTTGGTTCTGTGAAGGCTTGATACTCCAGTGTAGAGCAATGCTATGGCAGTGAGGTGGGAGTGGGTAGGTGGATGAGGGGCACCCTCATAGAAGCAGGGTAAGAGTGGAAACAGGGAAAGGGGATAACATTTGAAATGTAAATAAATAAAACATCCAATTTTAAAAATAAAAAGCAATAAACTTCCATTAGTTTCACCATGTCTTTGTTTAGTTTCTGTTTCAGTGATCTGTCTGTCTGTTAAAGTGGGATGTTGATGTCTCCCACTATTATTGTGTGGGTTTCAATGTGCATTTTGAGCTTTATTAAAGTTTTTTTTTAATGAATGTGTGTACCCTTGCATTTTCTTTTGATGACTATGAAGTTTCTTTCCCCACATCTTTTGATTACCTTTGATTTAGGGGAAGGATTGACGGAGCTGAAGGGGCCTTATCTGGCACCAATGGGAGGGGAGGCCCTTGGTCCTGTGAAGGCTTGATGCCCCAGTGTAGAGGAATGCTAGGGCTGTGAGGCAGGAGTGGATGGGTAGGTGGGGGAGCACCCTCATAGAAGCAGGGTAAGGGGGGTGAGATAGGGGATTTGCAGAGGGAAAACTAGGAAAGGGGATAACATTTGAAATGTACACAAATGAAAAATCCAATTTAAAAAGAAAAGAAAAGAAAGGAAAAGAAAAAAGAGTTAGATGCGGTGGATGACTACAAGGAAACTATGCCTTCTGATCAAGCAGGGCAGCTGTACGCATGAAATCACATTTTTTATTGCAGCATGCACAAGACTGGTGCACACTAAAGACAGATCAAACTCTATCATGGGGAAGGGCAGAGGCACCTTGCCCCACCCTTTACTGAGGGGCTATTAACAAGTATTAGCTGTTGGGACAGAGAGTCAGCTGTGACCGTGCTGCAGTAGAAGACCATATACCTAAGAGTATTTAGCCAGCAGAAACTGTTCTTAATATGTTTTTAAAACTAGGACACAACGTTTGGTATTTATGGAAGTGGGGAGTATCTGAGAAGAGTTGAGGGAAGGGTGAAGATGATCATGTGTGTGTGTGTGTGTGTGTGTGTGTGTGTGTGTGTGTGTGTGTGTGTTTGTGTGTGTGCTGGTTTGTATTTTGTTAACTTGGCACAAGCTAGGGTCGTGTGGAAAGAGGGAACTTCAACTAAAAACATGTCTTCATTAGATTGGCATTTAGGCAAGTGTAGGAGGCATATTTTTGATTAATGGTTATGTGGATGGGCACAGCTCACAGTGTGTGGTACCCTTCTGGACAGGTGGCACTGAGTTTTACACCAAAAAAAGCTACTCAATCTATAAGAAACAAGCCAGTCAGTAGCATATCTCCGTGGTTCTGCTTCAGTTATTACAACTGCTTTATTCTTTGAGTTCCTGCCTTGACTCCCCTAAGTGATGGACCATAAGCTTTAAGATGAAATAAACCCTTTCTTCCCCAAGTTGCCTTTGGTCATGGTGTTTATCTCAGTAATAGAAACTTAAGTAAGACGGTGTTGTATGAAATTTTTGAAGAAAAAAGAAAAAAGTAAACAAGAAATACCAAGTGGTAAAAAAACCAAAAACAAAAACAAAAACAAAACCCCAAATAGGCTCTTTTAGCTACTTGAAGTCTCCTTGCACAATGGGTTAGGGAACTAAGCCTTCATGTACCATGCTCTTTGAAGCCATTTTTTTCAAATGTCCATTGTTGAAGTTTATTTTAAGTTTCCTTCATGAAACTTATTAGAGCTGAACTCCTTTGCTAGAATCTGGGGATCATTTCCTGTCCTACAAGATCACCCATGCTTTCGTATACTTCAAGAAACTATATAGACAGATATTGTGTTTATATGTTTTCCATCAATACATATTAAGTTTATGTAGTTGTAGGATACAATGTGACAACATAACATATTAATACAATTTATAATTATTAAGGCCAGGTAAGAGGCCAAGCTGTCAATTTAGACACACATCAGTTACTTGAGTCAGAAGAACTTAAAGTTCAAATATCAAAGTTATATTACACATTGAGAAGAAGACATTTCATTTGAGCCTAGAAAAGTGTTGGTAAGAATATGTGTTTGTGAGAATGTTCAGCAGCAGGTATATCTTGGCAAAGATTGTACCTAATGGCCCTAGCAGGATATAAAAGTTTTTTTGTCAGAATGTGAAACAAACATCAACTATAGAGCTTAAGAAGAATAAAAATTGCTTTAAAAATCATCCAAATTTATTAGGTCAGAATACTGATATTCCTGAGAAGGGAGATGATAAATTTGCAGTGGCACAAATGTCTACTGTTACATGACTTTCTTCCCAATGGCCATTTTTTTAATATAAGAGGAGGAGCATCATTTAAAAGTATTTACCCAGTGTTAAAGTTTTCCTAATAATAAAAATGTGAATTAGAGGCTAATAGTGTGGTGTTGCTCAAAGGTTTTGATTCTAGTATCCACACAGAAAAGAAAGGGTAGAAAAACAAAATTTTTTTTATGACCAGATGCTCCTCTCTATATAATTTCTACATGGATGTGAGGATCAAATAAGGTGGGAATAAATGCTTTAAGACACACTGAACATTATTTTTCAATACTTGAAAAAGTCATGTGTAGATATAGGCCATCAAATAATCCCCTGGGTAGTTCTGGAAATGGGTATATATAGAAATGGATGTCTAGAATACAAAATTTTTTTGAGAATTTTTGTAAGAATTTTAAATAAATGTAGAAAATAGAATACCAAGAAGGTAGAACTGTAATAATGGAAAGAAACTAGAGATTTTTGTGGCTAGAATTGAAAGTAGGATCCATAAATAAAAAGCATAAGGTTGAGGTGGGCTAACACTGAACACAGCTATTATAAAGGATGCTCCACTTTGGATCGTGCAGGGACCTCTGAGCTCCCATCCTCAGCAAATGAGCCATTGCAAGTATATTGCTGCTAAGGGAGGCAGAGCGACTTTCCTGTGGGGGTATTACCATTGGTTGTTGCTCATGCCTGAAGTGGAAACTGAAGGGTTCTTTGGAAAGTCAGTTGCGTTGGAAGATGTTTTTCTGGGGCAAACAAGTGAAGGGGTGTTTTCTGGAAGTGGACCCAGATGAAATGCCAAGGCAGACTTGTGAAGGAACATTTTATTAAAACAGACACAGGAGAAAGGACGTTCAGCTAAAACAGGCACGTGAAAGGGCACATGATAAAAGGATTCTTCATAAGGGCACACATGTGTTGTTCTGCTTCATATTGTGTAGTTGAGCTACAGTTGTCAGGACTCCATACAGAGAAAAGTACCAAAAACTTTTGGTGGTGTACTGCAGTTTCTCGCCACTTCCACAGGTTCGGGCTGATTGGCAGAGTGACGTGAGTGAGCTGATACAGGTGCATGTGCTGAGGCAAGACAGATGCTGTGGTAAGACTTGTGCTGAGCCAAGACCTGGGAAGGACATGTGCTATTCGGAGGGTATGAGTAGGACTTAGACTTGCTTATAGAACTAGCTGTGCAATGCTTGTTGGTCTCTTGTCTTTGCTGGTCTTTGATTCACCGAGAAAGGCAGGGCTGAGAACTTTTAAGGGCATTCCTCCTGGTCCCACCTGCTGACTGGAGACAAGGTGGAGGCTTGTCTGTCTCTGTCACCACTGCTGATTCAAGTTTGCTATCCTGACTCTACCGGACTGGAGTGCTGGTCTATCTGTGAAGTGTTTGCGAGTGGATAGAGCTGCATTGCTAACCTGTGAACTGAACTGCTGATTTCCAGACAACGCTTTACTCCAAAGAACCTTTCTAAGCAGGTCCACTTCCCCATATCCTTTCTTTCCCACTACTTTTTGTGAGTGGTGGGCTAGAAGGGAGGTTAAAGTGTTTAAGAACCATCATTAAAAATAAGTCTTGAAAAGATTAAAGTTATACATGCCCCAGTGGGTAAACATATAACTGTGTACATATAGAAACCATTAATTCAACTTAGGGGTTATAAATGATGAAATAAAAATAAAAAGAGTATATGAAGCTGGGAAGGAGGCATCAGGGAGAGTTGGAAGAAGATAGAGTTGGATGGGTGTGACCACTACATGTTGAAGGGATAGAAATGACTTTAAAAATTAAGAAGGACATATTTTTATTTACTTCTACAGTAAATATTATGGTGCTAATAAAAAGTAATTTTGAGACCATAATTCTTTTTTGCTTTTGTTTTTGTTTTTTGGTTTTTTGAGACAGAGTTTCTCTGTATTGCCCTGGCTGTCCTGGAACTCACTCTGTAGACCAGGCTGGCCTGCAAATCAGAAATCCGCCTGCCTCTGCCTCCCGAGTGCTGGGATTAAAGGCGTGTGCCACCATGCCCAGCTCATAATTCTTGATTTTACAAGGAAAACTTACGTTTTTCTCAGGAGTTATGCTTGTGAATAATACTTGGGTGACTGTGTGGCTTCTCTGCACTTGTGTCTTCGGTGTTTTGTTTTGTTGTTTGTTTTTATGGTATTTATATGGAAGAATCTGAACTTTCAGGATACCTAAATCTAAAAACTTCTTGTGAGTTTTAGGCTTAAAATCTCTAACACTGAAGATATTCTATTGGTTTTCACTGATGATAATTTGGAAGAAAGAATTTGGATATCTTCTATTTCCTGTTGTTCCTCAATGCTGTTTATCCTTTGACAGAGTTGGGTTAGCTCCTCGAGTTTTAACACTGAAGATATTCTATTGGTTTTCACTGATGATAATTTGGAAGAAAGAATTTGGATATCTTCTATTTCCTGTTGTTCCTCAACGCTGTTTATCCTTTGGCAGAGTTGGGTTAGCTCCTCGAGTTTTGATATAATTCTTTCTACATTCATTTATGTTGAAAAAGTGAAAATACTTCTTTTAAATGCTTTGGGCAGATTGTTAATGAGCTGCAGACACCTACTTATATAGCAGTTGCTTGCTGTCTTACTTGTTTTTGCTTGCGTATTTTGGTTTTCTGATTTTGTGTTTTTATGTTGTTGTTTTGTATGTGTATATATCTTATTTTTTATTTGTTCTTTTTTACTTGTTTTCTAAAGAGAAAAAGAAAGAAAAGGTGAGGGGCTGGGATGGTGGGAGGCAAAGATGATCTAAGAAGAGTTAGGGGAGGCAAAGCCATCATCAGAATATACTACATGAATAAAATATTTTTAATTTAAAAAGTGGCTTGCTTCTTTTCTAGTAGGAAACTGTAGAATGGTCACTGTGTGTGTGGCAGATATCTCCTGTGTCTGCTTAAGGAATCCTGAATGGCTGTATGTAGTCTGAAGTAGCTCCTGGAAAACTGGTGAAAGAGAACAAAGGACCAGAGCCCAGGGTAACGGCTGATTCTCCTGTCTTCATAGAAATGCCTCTGAGTGACTGACACCCTCCCCCACAGAGTTGCTGGAAAGCAAAGTAGATTCAGTGGGACAACATATGTAATCCCCCTTTTGGCCCTTGATTGTGTAACCACATCTGTAGTATTACCCAGTTGAAACCTTACATGAATCCTGGTGGCAGTTTTGTGCATTCCTCTCTACCCACCCCAATGGATTCCTGAATGAAAGACACAGACACACATCCTTTATGTTTTGATATGCCTTAATCAGTTCAATGGTTGGGCCACTTCCTAACCTCCATGTGGCTAATCCATGTCCCTCTGATATTCCCAAGTTATTACTTACTAAAATATATAAATGTCTATTCCATCTTACTGCCCTCCACTCAGCCAGACAACCCTCTTGGGCTACTCTTTGCTAGCTCCTACATGGCAGCTATGTTCTCTGTCCCAAATCTTTTCAGTTGTCGCATTTTCCCTCTTCCTCCCAGTCTGCCAGATCTCCTTATTTTATTTTTTTTTTCTTTTCTGGCCCCTGGCCCAGAATTCTAAAAGTCCTGCCTCTGTCTGCCCTGCCCAGTCATTGGCTGCTAGCAAATTTATTTGCCAATCAGAGCCAACTGGGTGCAGGGTCCCTCACTGTCTTAAATGTGGGAATATAGATTCATGCACAAATAATTTTGGGGACCCAAATAAACATAATATAAGCAGCATTAGTCCAAGCCCACTACATACACCCTTATTGGCTGAAAAGTTGTATATAAATTTTGTACCGAACAATAAAAGTTAGAACTGCACAGTAGTGCTGGTCACCAGGGTCTGAAATATCTGTGGGCCCCATATCTGTTTTTCCTCCATTTCTTGGTCTCAGTTCTGATAAATGTAGAAGTAATTCTATCTATGCCTATTGATGTATACAATAACTGATGTCTACAATAAATGATGTCTACAGACAAACACTCATGTCAGATCCTTCAAAATGATATAACAATCTAATGTTCTTTAACTTTCACCTGAAATAAATCACTTAATCACCATGCATTTCAGCTTGTCTTCCGTAAGTGTGAGGCTATATTGATTAGCAAACAGAAGATTGAGGAGGGATGGAGAGAATTGCTTGCAGGCTAGCATTCCATTGATACTAGTGACTCTGGGTGAGTCAATACTGTGCCTAAAAACTTCCTTCTTCATCTCTCTTTCTCTCACACTCACATACTACCACCATCACTACCCACTCCCATTATTATAAGGACATTGTGAGGATTTATGTATATTTCGACGTGATGTGTATAAAGCATTTAAAAATATCTACTTGTATATATTAGTATAACAGGAACACCATCTATAGTAAAAAAAAAAAAAAGTCTAGTGCAACTGGATGGTTTATTGTGTCTGCATTCTGTTGTCACTGAAGCCCATATGGGGGAAGAGTGATAGGGCTATATCCTTGTCTAGTGTATAGTAAGATCAGAAAACTACAGAGTTATTTGCTCCCTTGTCTCTATAAGCTTATTCTCTAGACATTAACACTTTGTTCAATATATATTGATAGAAATATTATGGAATGTTTAAGAAATCTTAAAGACAGTTTTTGTGTTTTAGCAAAGTAGAAACCCTTCAGACTGTAGAAAATGTAGACTCTACTTTTCAGAGCAATTTTAGGTTCACAGGAATAATGAATGGAAAGTCTAGAGATTTTTAATAGATTCGTGTATTCACAGTCTCTTCAACCTTACACCAGAGTGCTCACATTTTATAGTCAGTAGATCAGTTCTGGCACAATGTTACCCAAGGTCCATATTGTACATTTGTGTACATTCTTGTTCTTATGATGTTCTAAGACCTTTGACATGTGAAATGTGGATCCACCATTATGGCTGAAATCATGAGTTCTTTTACTATCATAAATACCTTTTACATCTCTCCTTTTATTTCTTCATACACCTTAGTGTTATATAATTAGGTGTGCCTTTATAGGATCTATATTCCTTCACTTTTCCAAAATGAAATTGTATGTGTGTGCCTTTCCAGATTTTCTCCCTTCATTTAATAAGATGCATTCACATTTCCTTCATTTGTTTTTTGGAGCTCGATGGCTTGTTCCCTTACCTTGCTGACTACTATTTCATTTTCCTGATATGGCAGAGTTTATTTACCAGGTCATTGAAGAAAACTCCTCTTGATTTCTTATGTGTTTTGGCAGTTGTGATAAAGATGAAAAAATGTGATAAACATATACTTGCAGGTTTATTAGCATACATCCGTTTCCAGCTGACTTAGGGAGATACCAAGGAGCACACTTGCTTACTTGAGTGGCACATGAACTAATTACTCTTCAGTTGCTGTGATTAAAACACAGAGACTGTAACTGACTTCAGGAAGTGAAGGTGTTTATTTAGGTTTAAAGTTCTTAAGGGGTGAGTGCATGACGGCAGGGTGGAGGAATGGCATCAGGTAGCTGGTATGGTGGCAGGAACAGGAAGCTGAAAGCTCACATGCTAAACTTCAAGCATGAAGCAGAGAACAAACAAGAAAAGACCTTTTGCTATCAAGGCCTGTCTGCAGTGACAAACCTCCTGGAGCGAGGCTGCAGTTCCTTAAAGAGCATCATGAGCTGGGGCCAAATATTTAAATGCTGAGTGTAGGAAACATTTCTCACGTGAACACCACAGTAAGAGCATGATGTAATAAACACACAAACTAGCCACTAAATTGGTTATATGATTTTTATCATTTCTTCTACCAAATAATGCAAATTCATGTTGTTCTGCATACTTACCAGAACTGGATATTTTTCTTTGGGTTTTAGCCAATTCTATCCCACTAGGTAGTGGTGTTCTATCTCACTGTAGTCTTTATTATATTTGGAGTGTTGATTTAGGCCTTGTTAGTTCATATATGGTATAATATATTATAATAGAGCACAGGCTAACAGGTTAGTTTTACAGATAATTCATCTTATTTTTATTCTTTAAGTCTCCTTCTTTCGCTGGGTCACTGTGGGTTTAAGATATACTTTCAAAACAACTTTGTTACCTCTAACACAGTCATTCCATGTGGGGAACATGGATGTGCTTTTTCAGTGAGGGACAGGTCAGAACTTCTTTCTGAAAGCAACATAAACACTTCATATTATATGAAATTTACTCTGCCCACCCAGAACTGGGACCATTTCAAGAAAGGAGCAGCAGATATCATCTAAAGCTTGTTTAACAGTGAGCAGTTTGTTTCAGGCGAAAAAGAATATGGTTCTAGAAAAGATCACTTCAACCACTATGTGGTGGAATGTGCAAAGCATTTCAAAGTCAGATTTGTAGATTGTTGGGTGGGAGAGAGGCAGTAAATGGAGAAGGATACCAGCATAATTCCAAATGGCAGATAACACTGGTAGAGCATGCCTGCTGGTCTCTTTGCTCTCAATGAAAGCTCAAACTATTGATGTTTCCAGTGATTTTTCTGTGAGTGTCTTCATGCTGGGAGCTAAGCAATTCCCAGTGTCAAATGTACACTCTGCTCTTTGGGTTATTAGAATAGAATTGCAAATGGATGTGAACTTAATGGGGTCATTTACATTTCTGGGAGATTTTTCTATTTAGCATAAGAGTGGTTAGACATATGAACTTAATAAGCCACATACTTTTATGTGAGGTGAGAGAGCCACAGGATAAGCAACACATCAGCAAGCAGAAGTGTAAACAAAAAGGATAAAGGAAAACAGATATGTAATGAATGGGATTGACTGTTTGATAGTGTTAATTTTTAAGGATGTGGAGGTGTGGGTGGAATAGGATGCAGTGAAGACAGATTCGGACTCACCTCAGAGTCAGGCCTCATAGGTCAGGACAGGAGCAGGTGGTTGCTACTCAGAGCTCCTTGTCATTGTTCTACATAAGAGTAAACTGCCACTGAGTGTGTCCTTTGACACCAATAATGATACTGCATGACATGCTTCAGTTTTTCCATAGAGAGTATATATAGCAAAATTTCTCATCAGCATTGTGAGCTCTTGCCCCTTCTCTCCAGTCCCTCTTTCTTTACCAAGTTCACTCTTTGAACTGTTGCTTTATATATTCCAAGTAGGTTTTTCACTTTCTTTTGCTACATTCCCTCCTGTGTTCTTAGCCTAGTCTGAAGAGCTGATCTCTGCTGTGCAGGGCCTCTGCATCTTAGGGCCTAGCTTTCTGATGTTAGTTTCTAGTAAGGCCAAGAAGTTGCCCTGGGCTGCTCTCTATCTAGGCAAGGCCTGAAAGAACATGCAAGTATCATTTTCCTGTATGTTCTTCAGGGCTAATACCCAAAGGAAAAAGACAAATCACAGTCAGTCCATCCACAACAAAGTGCCACATACAGACTTAATCAGTAGGACATTACCACAAGGGAATATTTTAAGTAGGTGGGACAATATTTTACACACACTGCATTTTTCTCATAGTTCTTATTAATAGAATTATGACTTTTACTGCTTAAGATTATAATGTGATAAATTAGGTTTCTCTAAATCTTTCATTATAATTCTCCTTGATCTTCCCCCCCCCCAAATTTATGGCCTCTATTTTTCATTAATTGTTGTCAAATATATGTATATATATACATGTATGTGAGTATAGCTAATATTAACATGATAATTTCTGTATTGAGGTAGCTAAGTATGACATCTAATATTCTAAAGAAAAGAAATAAATGATCTCTTCAGACTCAAAGAGTAGCAAAGAACTATCTTAAGGCTCTGGGTTTGTAAGCATATTTTATGGCTCATTGAAGAGACACACATTTGCATTTTGGGAGCTTAGGATGGAAAACTTAACCCATTTTCTTGGAATCATAAACTAAACTCCAGGTTACATTGGTCTCAGAATAAGCAAATATGGTTACAGGATATTGCACCACACTGTGAACCCCAATATTGTGTTATTTTTTGAAAAACAAAAACCTGTTTTTAGTTGTGATGTGGCTCAGCCCTTATCACACACTTTTAATACCTTTCTGGCTGAAATACAGACACATTCTTAGTACACACCTTTAATCCCAAACAATGAAGGTAGTTGTCTGTAGAAGGAAACATTCATGTTTAAAAGTGATGTCTAATTGAGTGGCAGACAAGTCAGAGATTTGTCAGTCTAGAATATGCCCAACTCTCCTGAGAAGAGAGACAATAAGAAGTCTACTCAAGAGAGAGCAGAACAGAAGAGGAGGGAGGGAGAGAGAGAGAGAGAGAGAGAGAGAGAGAGAGAGAGGGAGAGGGAGAGGGAGAGGAGAGTCAGTTTTCCCAGAAGAGTTAGGCAGAGAATAAGCTAAACACATGAAAAGACGAAATAAGCCAGAGAATAAGGAGCCAGATGATTAGATCATATTGCCAATGGTAGTATGAACATGGAGAGGAATTTTGAGCCTGAACAGTTGAATTGACTAGCCCCCCAGCATTCAGAAAGAGCTAGAAAGAGTGAACTTACTCAGCATTAAGTCTCAGAGGCTGAAAATATCCTAGGCCTACCTAGATTAAATGGTACAGGGATTAAAAGTTTCCAGGACTAGGCCTAGCTTAGTATTAGAGGCAGTAGCCTCAGAGATGACAATTACATCAGAAAAATAAAAGTTATAGTTACAAAATACAAAATGTGAGGATTTAGGAGGAAGAAGTTAGAGATAAAATGTGTGTTGTGAAAGGATCATTGAATGCCTGTATTTCCCAAGCCTCCCAGTATTATCTTCTTTGAGGAGGTCGGAGCTCTAGGGTAGTTTGAATCACTGAGGCTGTGAAATAGATGTGGAAGCTTTCCCAGCCTCATAGGAACTCAGTAGCCCAAATTATGTGTTTCCCACCAGTAGAATGACATCGTTTGACCATCAGAACCAGGCCAGTTTTGAGACTCATGAATAATACAAATGTAATCTCCTTTCTGGTAATCATAAACCAACAAGAGTGACTATGATCGTCAATGAGACTCTTTCACATAAATTTCTGATCAGATCTGGATTTTTCTGACAGAATATTGTGGCACACAATGCCTTTTGTTTATTTAAAGTACATTCCAAATATTTGTCTTTATGAAGTTTTCTTGTATTTTCTCTTTTTGTTTTTGAGACATACCTTACTATGTAGCTTTTAGGTCTTGGAACTCACTGTGTAGAGTAGACTGGCCCTGAATTCACAGACATTTACCTGTCTCTGCACCCCAAGTGCTATGATTAAAGGCATGTATTACTATGCCCAGCTTAAATTTTCTTTATGAGTAAATTTGATAATACTTTTATTGTTCATCATTCCTACTAATTAATGGAGATAAATTTTTATCTTTTTAATAAACACATTTTCAAAGCATATGATAGTGAATAATATGATTATTTGACATTATATACACTTTCTGAATTTTGTCTACATTCTTCCCATTAAAAAACAACAACAACAACAACAACAACAATAGTGAGATATAAGTGTATCTCTGAGGACTCACTGGGTACAGTGCTGCTCATGAACTTTTTGGTCAACAGGTAGATAGAAAATCCAGCCATTCTCCTGTATTTAGGATTCCTTCCCAACTCTTCAGCACTAATGTGAAAATTACCTTATTGTAAATGTAACTTCACTTACCTTCTCAGTGAAAATATGTTTAAATGAAATTTAATTTAAAATAAATCGTTCTATAAAGATACCATATTATTATGTCACACCTCATTAAAAGACCTTCTCTTTGAAGCAGGCAACGCACAGTGGGAGCATATACGTACAACCCAACTCTGACACTTAAGGCTTAGGGGAAATTGTGCAACAGGAAGTGGAAAGAATCTAAGAGCCAGAAGACCAGAGTCAGCTGTGAGACTGTCTCTCCTAGAAGTAACAGGGAAGCTAAAACTTATGATACTACAAAAATATGGCAGCCTAAACAAGACGTGGATAGTGACATTACTGACAGTACTTGAGGCTGTTAATATTTAATATTGTTTATTTCCATGTTTTTTAAAGGACTAAATTGATTTGTGCCAAACTGTGCTTTTTTAACATGTATGCCATTCTTCCAGAAACACAAAGAACATCATACAGTTTCATTATTTGATAAAGGAAAGATTCATCTACATAGTTATAATTAGCCAAGAATCTTGTATTCCTCTTCTTAATCCATACATTGTCTTTCAGACCGAACAATATTCAGAAAAAAAAAACCATAATTATTTAAGGGCTGTAGATTATAAGTAAGTTGTTCTGATTAAATTATGCAGCCTGGGAAATGGTAGATTTGTATGTAAACTAAACTTTGTCTCTTCGGTGGTCTTTAGAAGTTCAATCTAAACATTAGAGATTTTGATTAACTCACAGCCTTGAATTGATTGTATAAAGTGAAAATGGCTTTTAACTCTATTTCCAACACCTCCCATTTCATAAAAAGAAATAACAGAAACCCCTATCTTTTATAAAGATGGTAAACACTAAATATATATTAGATTAGGACATCATATGACAATTCTTATCAATATATGATTCATCTTCACATGCAAAATAGACAAAGCTTCTGCTATTCTTTTTTTAAAGAAAATATATTATTTAGTTTCATCACTTTTATTTCATTCCTCATGTGTTATTTCCGTTCATCTATAGACATTTCAACACTGGAAAGCTGTATTTCCACTCACTGCTTGAATTGTTTGCAAGCATTAGACATGCTGTGTACATAGAACAAGGCAACCTTATCTCCTTCATTGTGCTTTTCATCTTTCATAGATGTGACTTTGCCTATTTTTTTATTTAATCTAATGGAATTAAAGATTAACATATCAGACTGATAAAGAGCTTTCAAAGATAGCTGGTTCTGTTCTCTACCTCACAGTTGAATTTTTCTTCCAATAAGCAGTGAAAATGGTTGAATATTTGATCTTAATTCTCAGGGGCTCCTTGATATAAGCATTCATAGCTTACTGAAACATAGTTTTTACATCTATATAATGTGGGCAATATCATTGACTGTAGATAGAATCTCTTGTGAGCTGGATGGAAGCATCACCTGTCAATATGAAAGCCTATAGTCAATAGTCAATAGTCAATAGTCAATAGTCAATGAGCTGAGGCAGAAAATAGGTGGGGTTCTGTAGAGAGAGGGATTCTGGAAAAATAGTCGGGTGTGGGTGATTCGACCAGACAGTCATAAAAACCCGAGGAGAGGAAGTTTGGCACTCTTGGAACAGAATAAATGGGATAATTATGATATGAGCTAATGAGGGAACAAGTCAAAACTTATGGCCTAAGCATTTATTCATATGTAATTATGTCTTAGAGTCAGTATTTCTAGGAACAAAGAGGCCTGGTGGAACACCCCAGGGCTACACTTGACCTCATAGATTTGATGTGTTGCATTATTTACTTGAAATTTTTTCTGCATTGGTTGGAAACTATACTTTGAAAAGATGGTTTCTAGTTATTATGTAGAAGGTACTTAAAGCAGTTCAATAACATCTTTTCTCTAGCTTCATATTGTCTTTGCATTACATACCATTTTAAAAACAATTGTTTCTTTTCCTTTTGTATATAAATCAAATAATCATTTATGTGGATAATGTAGAAACACAGAAGATAATGATGTAAATATAAGGCATTGCTAATTAAAATATAAAGAAAACCACACAGATGAAGTGTCTCTTCAATCTTAGATTAAAAAAGTACTGTAGTACAAATTAGACAATTTTTGTATTGATGAGTATAGTGTGATGATCAGACATTTTAAATTGGCTTGATGCTAATCACAAGAAGGGACTATAATTCTTCTATTCTTTTCCTCCATTCACTTGGAGCATTCAGATGGAATTAGATGAAACTCCCCTCTTACTACACCCCTCCCCAAGTCAAGGTCTCCATGTGGCTTCCTACATACCTGCCCTTTACTTGACAGCAGAGCAGTGGGTGGGCAGTGCTCTTTCTGCATGGCAATGGGAAATTTGAAGACTACAGCCCACTGACTATGTGCATCTGCTTTACTCTTCCATCTGCTCTCATCTGGGCTTACATCACACTCATCCATTTTGTAATTAACCAATTCTTTCATACTCTACTTGGGAAACGGAAATAGGTCGATCTCTGTGAGTTCAAGGCCAGGCTGATATTCATATTGAGGGCATCTAGGGATACATAGTAAAACAAACAAACAAACAACCCCCCCCTCAAAATGATACCCTGAAAACATTATGAGATAAAGAACCTCCAAAGATCCCATTGACTTTATTTCATCTTTGCCATCTACTGCTGGGCATGAGTCCTATATTGTCTCATAAGTGAACGGATTATAGGTGTGTATCACATGCCTAGTCTAAGGCTTTTCATAATACATAGAGAAAAACTGAGCAACCCAAGCATGGCTGACAAATGGAGCATGGGAGAATTGCTTAAGAATGGTTTGCATGTCCAGTAAGACTCCCTTGAATAAAACTATTTTCTAATTTGTCTGCAGTTATCAACTGGAGACAGATTCTGGGTACAGTATGGGGGATGAGGGATCTTATCTTTAAGTTATGGCAGAAAACCAACGGCCATGGGAGTCTCTTAGAGTCCTCTAAACATTTCTGCTCTTCTTAGAAAGTCTATGGCTCTTGACAAAAGGGTTGTGCTTCTGCAAGTTAGTATATAACATTTACAAAAAGCCCTTAACACATTCTAATAAATATTAATTTCCTTTATAAAAACCATTCCAGTTCATATTGTCCTTCTCACCAATCACACTAGTGTTTGGTTTCAGACCCCAGGACATGGGTCTAAGGTGCATATTTTACATATCAAAGCAGACCACCCCACCTCCAAATTTTCCCAGCATCCCTCAGTCCCTACCTGCCCCAACCCTGAACACTCCAGCCCAGGGCTAAATGCAAGCCTGCCTTTGATGTAATCTAATCTGGTTTGAGTTGGCTCATTTTACTGGTGGGGAAATAACTTATCAAATGGTACTAAAACCTGGGAGGAGTTGAGTCCCAGTTCTATGTTCCATTATTTCCTGGCAACACTGAGACTACTTCTCTTCCCCAGCCTATCTGTCTCTGCTGGATACTGCAACTTTAGACTCTGTCAATAACCACCTCCCAGAAGCCTTGTTCCCAGCAACAGAAGTCCTTTCTGGGTCCAGGACACTTTGGGATTTCTCTGCTGAGCTGTGGCCCCACCAGAGTTAGCCCTATTCAAAGAGCAGATCCTTGTTTGGGAGGGCCCTGTGATATAAAAACATTTGATCTGAGGTTACAGACCCATATATAATCAGTTTGATCCCAGACTATGGAGTAGGATGCCATTTCTATAGCCTTGGGGTCCCCAGCAAACACTGGGAATATGGATACTTCTGGGTCTGAAACTGATTCCCAGAAACCTCTTGGATGTTTGCTGCAAAATTCATCCAAATTGGTCTGAACCCCCTCTGTCCAAATTTTTGGGAACTACACTCTCACCCTTTCTCTCCTCCACTGCAACTCAGCTTCAGTGGCTTTCCCACTCCCACCTCCCAACTAATCATTAAGGAACTGAGGAAGGTTGGCATTAGGCAGTACTTGGATCTCTGTGTTATTTCTCCACTGGTGAAATGAGCCAATTCAAGACAGATTAGATTATTATTAAAAGCAGGTTTACTGGGAAGATGCTCTTGGGTGAGTTCACTGGCCCCACGGAAGGAGGTCAGAGAAGTTAGTTACCATGGAAAGGGAGAGAGAGGAGACAGAGAAGAGAAAGAGAGAAAGTTCATGTGCAGAGAGGGAGACAAGGTCAGGGAGAAGACAGAGGAGAGAGTAAGGGAGACAAAGATATCTGGATTATATAGGGGGAGCCTTTGGGGGAAGGGCAGCTCAGTCCCTAGGCTGGAAAATTTAGAGATGGAGGCAGGGTATGCCAGGTAGAGACTGAGAGTTGCTGGGAGAACCCAGAGGTCAGGAAGTCTGCATTTGAAAGACCCACAAAGTGAGGACTCCCCTGCGTTCTGACTCAGGAGAGGTGACACCCCAAATCACTCACAAAAAACTGCCTTGATGTGCAAGCCGTAAGAGGACTTTTTATTCCAGGCACTCTCTGGGGCCCACAGTCGTACACCACACAGGGGTGGACCCCAAGTAGCTGGAAAAGGGGGTATTTAAAAGGAAAAACCAGCTGGGCATGGTGACGCACACTTTTAATCCCAACACTTGGGAGGCAGAGGCAGGCGGATTTCTGAGTTCGAGGCCAGCCTGGTCTACAAAGTGAGTTCTAGGACATCCAGGGCTACAGAGAGAAAGCCTGTCTTGAAAAACAAAACAAAACAAAGCAAGCAAGCAAACAAACAAACAAACAAACCATAACCCAAGGGAGTAGGGAGGGCATATTGGAAAATGCCGAAAATACCAGTGAAAAATCACAAGGAGAGACTCCCTGCTTCTCAAGATTGTTCTCAAGATTTTAGTCTAACTTTTGTGGTCGTCCAGTTCCTGGAACAGGGTCACCGAACCTGCTAACCTACATTCTTGGTGCTAGGGGGTCTGAATTTTTCCTGGTCTCTCACATTGATTTGTAAAATATGCACCTCAATCCTGTGTCCCTTGTCCCAGGGTCTAAAACCAAACAATTGGAGAAAAACAAGGAGAGTAGGGCAAGGGGAAAAGAAGGCACTCAGCAGAGTGGGTAAGTCTAGAAAGCAAGAAGAGGGATAGACTGGCCCATACCTGAGGTAAAGGCCTGGCAAGCCAAGCACAAGCATCTCTAGACTTTTTCATCCTTGCCTAATTCTGTAAACGAACACCTTCTGATGTTTCTGGGAAAGGGGTGATTGAGTACCATGTAAACATTTTAGAGATAGTTCCCATATTATGAAATAATTTAGTAGTTCATCCCAGAACACTGTTTGCAGTAGCAGCATGGCAGAGTAAAGTTGGTGTGCAGTTGGAGGAGGATCTTGTGCACTGAGTATTCAGATAACAATATCTGTGTCTGAGGTCTAGTTATAGTCCAGACATGGGGATTGTCATGAATATTGATGAATCTCATCTATCAGTGTGATGTAAAGAATGCTCTCCATTATACCTGACTGCTTAATAAAAGCTGAAGAGCCAATGACTGGCCAGAAGACATAGGTAGCTCAGACTTCAGATGCCAGCCAGGGGTCCCAGGGAGAAGAGCCAGAGAAGGAGTTTGCCACAAGATAGATGAGGGTCCAGAAGGGTCATAAGGTTGAGGAAGGAGATGAAAGTTGTCATGTGGTAGGGCATGAGGCAGAATCACCAAGGAGCTGACAACTACAGCAGAGTGAGTCAAGAAGAGACTAAATGCAAGTAAGTCAAGGCATGTGGCTTGCAAGTAGCTAGATAGCATACTAGGGGTTAGGAATATCAGTTAATGTGCTTAAAGCTTGTTGAATAAATCAATAGGTCTCCAGCTCAATTCTATTGGAACTATCCAGGTTCTCAAAAACTGCCACTTTTAAATTTCAGCCTACAATATTTTCTCTCTCCAGATTTAGTCACCTATTGTTGATCCTAAAACTATTGCTTAACACCAAACAATGCATTCATTGTTTGGTTCTGTAGTAAATATAAGGCAAAGTGGGAGAGGATTTAGGATTGAAACTCACAAAGATTTTTCAATGTCATATAACACCAAGGAGGCACTTGATTTTTGTTTTGTTTTAGTTAATCAACTGTCAATTAAATTTTTTTCAATGCTTCAAACCAAATGTATAGCTTTGTGGAAGGAAGACAAGCTCTCTACCACTAAGCTGCATCCAGAGCCCGTTTCTGCCTCCTTAGGAGGGTCTCATCTCTTGTTTCTGCCTCCTTAGGAGGGTCTCATCTCTGTTTCTGTCTCCTTAGGAGGGTCTCATCTCTGTTTCTGCCTCCTTAGGAGGGTCTCATCTCGGTTACACTTTGTACTGGGATTATAGTGAAGAGGTCAGCTCAGGAATTTTGGAAAATTCCACCAGACCCCTCCCTTCCTGGAAGAGAAAGGTCATAGAGCATATTAGCACTCCTCCTCTCTGGAAGGGGGAGACTAATTACATTCCACACACCACAGTGGGGATCAACCTTAGGCCACGCACAGATAAGGGAACCCCTTGCTACCTCATTCCCTAAGGACCAATCAGTTTAAAAGTCACACCGTCCTGCCAATCACAGTGTTCCTAGTAGCTGTTGCTATATTCCACCCCTGAAAATTGTATAAAAACTTGCTGAATGAGCAGCCCAGGTCAGTACCTCTCCTTTGGGTGTGGAACGAATCCAAAGGAGAATAAATAATGTTCACTTGAACAATAAATTCCTCTTGTTTTTGTATCGATCCCTGAGGCCAAGTTGTTCACTGGGGTAGGGGTAGAGGTCCCCAGTAAGCTATGGCTAGTCAGAATCTTACAATAGGTTGTACCACTCTCCCAAATTACACTTGGATGCCATTTCATCCAATCTCCTTTGCTCTCCTTTTTACCTAGCTGACAGTATCCATGCTATTATTTTCCAGCAAACACTATTTGATACAGCAAAATCCTGCTCTTTCTGTGTAACAACTGCCTACCAATACTCCAATTATGAGTTCTTTGGAAATAAGCTGTGTTTGAAAGAATATTTCTAAAGCTCTTTCTTTTTATGTAAGCAGAAGAGGAATATGTACAGATAACACTCCAGTTCAAATTCAAATGGTTATCTTGTTTGTTAGTGTTCATTTAGAAAGCATAAAATCAGCTCCTTCACTGAGTAAATTACCTTGATTCTATTTCTTTGTTTAATTTTCATGCTGTCAAAACAATAGAAACAACAAAATGCTTCCAATGCCAAGGGTGATTTTAAAAAGGACCAAAAAGATAATGACATACTTTGTTAATTTGAATGAATTTTGTCTTTTCGTTTACTTTAGAGGAAAAATATTGAGAGAGAGAGAGAACATAGAATGTGGTTTTGTGTCATCAAAAATTAGCATGCATATCTTGATGAGAAACATCGATCAATGGCAGACATCAATAAAGGAAAGCCTACATCAAAAATTAGCATGAATATCTTGATGAGAAACATTGATCAATGACAGACATCAATAAAGGAAAGCCTACATGAGCCCTGTGTTTTTCATATTAGGTCTTTACACGTTAAATTAAACAAATAATCAAGAAATGGTATTCATAATCACAAACATTGTCCCATTAGTAGGCTGTAAACTATTTTGACCTTTTAGAACCATCTCAAGCTTTTACAGTTTAATGGGATAGTGTGCTAATGACGTTTTATAACCAATAATGCCATCCTATTAAATGCCACAGTTATTTTATAAAATAAGCTCTAAGCTAAAATTGCAGAAAAACAGAATTAAGAATAACATTAAACAATTCATTAGCTCTAGCCATTTTGCCACAGAGTTTTACTAGCATTTGAATAGCAGAGGCAGGAGGATTTCTGCAAGTTCAGGCACAACCTGGTTTGCAGAATGACTTTTTTCCTAGTCATGTCTACATAGTAAGATTTTGTCTCAAAGACAGACAGACACTGTGAAAGGCTCAGTGAGTATGGGTTCTTGCTGGCAGTCCTGAATACCACAGTTTAATCTCTGGGATCCACAGGATGGGATTTGAGAGCTGAGTCTCACAAGTTATTCTATAGCCTCCCCAGGCACGAAGGAAATCAAGGTAATTAAAAAAAAAACTATTAATGTTACAACTCTGTATATGTTTCTATATATAGAAAGAATTTTGAGAAAAATAATTTTTAAAATAACCTTTTGCCTGAATTACTGAAGTTTCATTTGGGCTTTTCCCAGTTTCTTCTCTCTCTCACTACTAGGAATCAAAAGCATAATTTCTTCCATCAGAGTTTACTGATGCTCTTTGTATCGCTAAAACCAAATACTTCCAGGTAAAACACATAGGCCCCATGCCTATCCTTACAATGGGATTTATTCACTTTGTAATGTGCACTAGGTAATTCCTAGTTCTGGAGGAGATGCTTGTATATCATTCATGTTTAGCAACATCATTGGCTTCCACTCACAAGAATGCCAGTATCATTTCTGGGTTATAGGTACTGAAAATACATAAGGATATTATGGCATTTGTTTCAGATGATAAGCATAAGGCTAATTTGATAGACTAATATGACAAAAAGAAACCACCTAGAAAGGACAGAAAATCAGAGTATACAAAAAGACAGCTCTCAACCATGGATGTGATTTAATCACATGAGCACTAAAAATATGGGCACCAGAGCCATATCAGATAATATGTTAACCTATTATACCTATACCTGATCTAAAGATTGAAGCTCACTGCTTAAATTGTGTAAAGTAAGTTGTTCTGTGAATTTAGCATGTGCTTTTAGGAGCACATGCACATGTGCTCCCTCTCATAAGATGCCTTAATATACTGCCAGAGGACTTTAATGGTTTTATTTCAGCTTATACCTTCCCATGAGAGACTTCATACTGAATCTTTTCTCTGTCTCTCCTAGGTCTTCTGAGTCATGGGACATATGTGTATGCTACTTATAAGCTGATATAATCATTTCTTGTTGGACAAGGTTATTTGCTTTCTAGAATAAACTACAAGTATAACATAATGTGGACATAAGAGCACAAGGGAATAGGCAGAAAATAAGTTCTGATTAGCGGGCCTTAAAAGCATGGAGGATATGACTGTTACAATGTTTCAGGAAAACATCACTGGAGATAGTATGGTGTTAGCTTTGAGATGTGCTTAAAGTTAATTATTAGGGTTTTCTGTTTTATTTTATTAGAGAAAAGAAATTAAGGATGACGTCTCAACTTTTGTTTAATCATTAGAAGGTTAATGAAATATTTGAAGTAGGGAATTAAGTTGTCAGTAATGAGCACGTGGAGTCTGTATTCCATAATGATAAGTCTTGAGCAGCAAAATAGGATAGGATTTGATATTGGAATTCAGAAATAATCTGTATATGGGTTTCTAATGTGCTGAGAATGTATAAATTTATGGTAACAAGGAGAGAGAAAACACCCCTGAAATGTAAGGTTTTTACCAATCATTTAGTTCTCAATATTGCACACTGATTTTTATCCTTAATTTTCCTAAATTTTAATTGGACAAGGAGAGAACCTCCCTGTCAATAGAGTCTCTGTTACCACTCCCATGAGTCAGTTTCCATGAATTTGACTGAGTCCTTGCACAGGTAGTCAACATCCACCTGAGCCTCGGAGTGAGCACGGGTGAGCCGCTCAGCACCGCGAGCCCTGCAGAAAACGCGCAGCAATGTGTGTCCTGCAGAAAAGCTGAAAACACTGTACTGCTGCTTGTGCTGTTGTTGTTTCCGGTTTGCTTAACTGTTTTCAACTTTACTAAGCCTGATAGGTATACAAAGTTAAGCAGGAGAACTGAACTAGCGACAACAAAAGCTGAACAAGGACAATTATGGACTGTAGAAATAGACAAAGGAAAGCCCAGAAAGCCTGAAGCCTCCACAACCAACTGCAGGCAACTAAGGAGCGCTGAGAGTGAGAGACATTGTTTCCTGCAGAGGAAAGTGCAACAATTGGTTATCCCACACCAGATGGTCAACTCTGAAAAACATACATGCAAACAACAGTATACATCTGAGCAGGTTGGATTTAGGAATGTGTATACATAGTCTAGTCATGGAACAACCATGATTAATGAAGAAAGAGCCCATGCATTTGAAAAGGAGCAAGGAGGGATGCATATGGGCAAGTGTGGAGGGGAGGAAGGGAATTGAGAAATGATGTAAATGTCATATCTCAAAATCTGTGAAAAGTAATAATCCCCTACTCACATAGGTGGTTTTAGAAAACTGGAAATGATGAATCGTTATGGGAGGCGGGAAGCTTCCATTTTGTAGCTAAAGGAAACCGTCTTCCAAATGTAATGGTAATTTGTATTATCACAGTTGGGTATCTGTGAATACATTTGTGCTTTTGTATATAGAAATGCGTAGAGGTTGCATTATTTCCCACTAACACATTTTATGATTTTTTTTCCCCAAGTAAAAATTCTGTTAATATGATGACTGAGGTTGATAATGTAAATCTTTGTGAGTTAGGTTAGCCACATGACTTCCCAGTTGGGCTGTAAATGAATCAGCACTCAGTTCTGGGTTCCTCTGGGCAGCATTTGGAAGATTAACTTGTCCAGTTTGGTCTACTTACAGTGCTTGCCTACCAATTGCAGTTCTATAGACTTTCTTCAGGCACCAGAAATCTCTGGTGGAAGGCTTTCTCATAACTCACTTGGCCCCAAATGAACAAGGAACTTAGTCTTGAGCCAAAATAAACTCAAGGTTCAGTCTTGAATTAATTTGTTAACACAGAAAATATGACTATTCTTTAGAGGCCATTCAGGAGCTAATCTAGGTAATAAACGTGTACTTGCCCCCTGGTGGCCATTCTGTATTCATTTCTTCTTCATTAACGTCTTAGTAATATCTCTGCAAAGAATTAAGTACAAAAGTTGTGTTTTTGCCTAAGTTGTGTTTTTGCCTCTTCAAATTAATCCTTAATGATAGACCAATTTTCTTGCCAAAGAAGAAAACAAAATATGATTCTATAATAGCCTTCCATTAAACATGTAAGTATACTGGCAAGCCAGCAAAGAACAGGACATATCTAACATAATGTGGAATCTATTCAAGTTTGAAGCATGTGCCTTCTGAATATTCTGAAACTGGTGCTTGAGGAAAAGTATATACTTAAGAAGTTGTAAGTATCTTGAATTCTTTCTGTGTAGAATTCCATTTTGAAACTATTCTCCTTTGATATACATCTGATTGTAGAACAATCCTGTGTTTTGTGTGTGTGTGTGTGTGTGTCTGTAGAAATGCATGTGCATGGTGCACATGTGGAAATCAGACGACAGCTTTTCATCAATGTGTTTATTTTTCTACCTTGTTTTAAGGCAGGATCTTTTTTTTTTTTCTGTTGTACTCTGTGCTGTGGACTCCATCTGCCCTGAGAGTTTCTGGCTGTTTCTTCTATCTCTGCCTCACATTCTTCCATAGGAATTCTGCAACAACAGATGTAGAATACTATCTGGTTTTTTTTTTTTTTTTTTTATGTGAGTTCCAGAGATCAAGCTCATGTTGTCAGGCTTGTGTTGCAAGTACTTTTACCCACATAGATATCTCCCTGGCTTCCTGATCAATTTATGCATCACCCTACCTGGGATACAGCATGCCTACTATTTAGCTAGACATCATTCTGTTAGTGTCTCTGAAGTTATTTCTGGTTGATATTAATACTTGACTTAATATACTAAGAAAAACAGATTATATATGATGTAATGTTTTTTCTCATTCAATCTGATAGGAGCTTGAGTAGAACAAAAGTTATGGTAAGGGAGAATTTGCACCTTTTGCCTGACTATTTCTGAGTTGAAACAGTCCTTTTGGACTCATACTAGAACTTTACCATTGACTGTCCAGCTTGCAGACAAAAGATCATGGGATGCCTTTGAAGTGGAAACTTCTAGTCTCTTTGAAAAGTCAGTTATGTCAAATAATGTTTTTTTTCTCGGGCACACAGGTGAAAGGATGTTTTGTTGAAGCAGACACAGATGGAAGAATATTTTGATATAGCAAACACATGAAAGGCCCATGATGAGGGAGTATAAATGTGACCCTACAGACAGTGGGAGACAAAGACTGAGCATAGGTTTGGTTTGCTCTGCCTGGCTATTCTTTGCTAACTACAGGCACATAGTGTATTGGTGTGCCTTACACAGCATGGCCTCATTGACCTCAACTTCTGGTAATGCCAACTACCATCGAGAGAAATTCGCCCAAGAACTGCTCATGAGGTTCCTCTGCCTACTTGCTGCTTCTGTGGCCTTGCTTTAGGCTAGTTGGAAAGCCTTGTAGTTTCTTCAGGCTTGAACTACAGTTGCTGGTCCCTGCCTAGTGTCCACCTGCTGAGAGGACTGGATTGGAGCTGCTGGTTCACGTGTGCAGTATCTGCCTGCCTAGAGGACTGGCCTGCACCTGCTGAGTGGTATTTGGTGTTTCCTATGGGAAAGAACTGGTGCCAAAGAAGATCTAGCTCGCCCCTGAAAAACTTGTTGAATAAGATCACTTTCCCCATATCCTAATAACTCTTTTTTTTTCTACCTTTGCTGGGTGGTGGGCTAGAGGAGAGATTGAGCCATTATTAAAAGTAGGTTGCAAAAAATTTATGCTACATGCCTTTCCATAATTGTGAACCCGTTCATTATAATACATTTTTTGTAGACATACCTCTGTGATGCATGCATTCACACACACACACTCACACACTCACACACACACACACTCACACACACACACACACACTCACACACTCACACACACACACACACTCACACACTCACACACACACACACACACACTCACACACACACTCACACACACTCACACACACACAGATAGAGAGAGAGACAGAGAGAGAGAGAGAGACAGAGAGAGACATTCACATACACCTGTTCAGTTTCTTTGCTAAACCATGACTGACACACCTATGCACTCCAGGGGCAGATAAAGACAAAGTAGGCAAACTTCCCAAATGGACATTCTGGAAAACATGTACTAGAGAATTAAATTAGAAATATCTCAAATTAAATAAAAAGTTGTAGATAACAAAGTAGAATAGGTCTTTCTACTGCTCCCCCATCAAAAGCAACAAACAAACAAAAAGACCAACGAAAAACCAACCACCCCCCCCACTCCAAAAACATATACTATCACTTAATTTTTTTAAAATTTTAGTCACTTAAAATTGGAGGATGTAAAGAGTTTTAGAGGGGAGGCTATATATTCTTCAATAATGGAGGAGCCATGACTCAATGCCTAGGACATGCGTGGTGTATACTCACTAATAAGTAAATATTAGCCCCCCCCCAAAGTAAAGAATACCCAAGATACAGTCCACAGAACTCAAAAAGCTCAAGGAGCTGAAGAGCCAAGTAAGGATGCCTCAGTCCCACTTTGGAGAGAGAAGAAATCAATCACAAGTGGGGAGGGAGGGTGGGAGGGATCAGGGAGGGAAAGTGGATGGGGCAGGAGGGGAAGCTGGAGAAGGGGAACCTGATCTGGGATTGAGTGAGAGAAAATTACTAAAGCACTGAGGGCCAGCAGAAAGAATGGAAACAGGCAACCTCAGGGTATAGGAGGTTGGGGGGACCCTCCAAAATGCACCAGAGACCTGGGAGGTAAAAGACTCTCAGGACTCAAAGGGAGGGACCTTAGATGAAATATTGGACAATAGGGAAAGGGAACTTATAGAGCCCACCTCCAGCAGAAAGGCAGGGCATCAAGTGAGGGTTGGGGTTGCCATCCCACAGTCACACCTCTGACCCACAATTGTTCCTGTCTGAAAGAATTACAGGGATGAAAATCCAGAGAAGCCTGAGGAAAAGAAAGTTTATTGACAGGCCCAAAGTGGGATCCAGCTCAAGGGGAGGTCCCAAGGCTTGGCACTATTACTGAGGCCATGGAGTGCTCACAAAAAGGAACCTATCATGACTGCCCTCTGAAAGACACAGCAAGCAGCTGAAAGAGTCAGATGAAGATGTTTGCACCCAACTAATGGACAGAAGTAGCTGACCCCTGTTGTTGAATTAGGGAAGGATGAAAGAAGCTGAGGAGAAGGGCAATCCTGTAGAAGAACCAGCAGTCTCAATCAATCTGGACCCCAGAGATCTCTCAAACACTGGACCACCAAACAGGCAGCATACATCAGCTGATATGAGGCCCCTAAGACACATATAGTAGAGGACTTCTGGGTCTGTGTTCATTCAGAGATAATGCAACTACCCCTCAAGAGACTGGAGGCCCCAGAGAGTTCACAGGCCAGATGGGGTTATCAACGTAGAGACAGGAAGGGTGGCGAGGATGTATGGGATGTGGAACAGTCGGAGGGTGGATTGGGGTTGGATATAAAATATGGAGTGTAAGCCGGGCGTGGTGGCACATGCCTTTAATCCCAGCACTCTGGAGGCAGAGGCAGGCAGATTTCTGAGTTAGAGGTCGGCTTGGTCTACAGAGTGAGCTCCAGGACAGCCAGGGTTACACAGAGAAACCCTGTCTTGAAAAACCAAATATATATATATATATATATATATATATATATATTTATATATTTATATATATATATATATATTTATATATTTATATATATATATATATATTTTACAATATATATATATATATTTTACAATATATATATATATATATATATATATATATATATATATATATATTGTAAAATATAAATTAATTTTTAAAAAATTGAAGAGAGCCAAAGTGATAAATATGTTGAAGGTGAGAATGACTTGTATAACAGCTAGTAACTTTATTGGCTACCCCTATTATAGCCATGCTATTCTTACAGTAAAGAACACATGTTGTCTAACATGTTACTAGAGCTTCTGGGATTCACATCTGGATAAGACTGTTGGTGGCTTCTTTTACAATATCCTTCATAGCACCTCCTTGCATTATAAAGATTATCTGGTAGGGAGAAGGCTTCCAGATCAGCCCTAACTTATTTCATTCATATCTTTTGAGTGAGTTGTATGTTGTCTGCTGCAATAGGTACTTACAATTAAGGTCTAATTGTCAACCAGGAACAATGGCAATACATGTATGATTTTTAGGGCCTCTGTGGTATTCCTGGTTGACAAGTCATGGGGTAAATATCCTATACTGCGATTTTCATGACTTAAGATATTTTTGCAAACTGTACTTCCATTAATGAATATATATTTTAATGTGATCACAAAATAGTAGGCTTTCATATCTCCTTAATTTTAGTTACCTCACTCCTCTGTCTTATCCCAATGTTCCCACCTAGTCCCTGCTTAGGTCTTTCTACACCCAGTTTTCCCCTTTACTTTCTGCTCCCCTGAGTTCTACCCCCCTCCCACCCTCTAGAGGCCACTTTGTATTTTTCTAGCTTTTAGTCAACACACAATGTTAAACATACTATAAATTTGTAGAGGGCTAATATCCAATATATACAAAGAACTCAAGAAGTTAGACTCCAGGGAATCAAATAACCCTACTAAAAATGGAGTACAGAGCTAAACAAAGAATTCTCAACTGAGGAATATCAAATGGCGGAGAAGCAACTAAAGAAATGTTCAACATCCTTAGTAATCAGGGAAATACAAATCAAAACAACCCTGAGACTCCACCTCACACCAGTCAGAATGGCTAAGATCAAAAATCTCAGGTGACAGCAGATGCTGGTGAGGATGTAGAGAAAGAGGAATACTCCTCCATTGTTGGTGGGACTGCAAGCTGGTACAGCCACTCTGGAAATCAGTCTGGTGGTTTCTCAGAAAATTGGAGTCCCTTGAGTATACAAACTCTGAATTCTAACACCAATTTTCTGTCACATGTATATTTTCACTCACTCTTTACTTTTTATTTTTTTTTAACTTTTAAATTGACACTTTTGTCAGTTTATATAGTTAGATAGTTAAATTTATTAATTTTTACCTCCTGTTTTCCTCCCCCATCTACCTCTCTAATCTTTCTCCCTCTCCTGTTAGAATCTGCTGTGTTTTATAAAAATAAAGACATAAGGATTATGTATGGCGGATGTGTAGTGAGGTGTGGGGGCAGGGGATACCTCTGAAGGCCCATGCTCATGCATCCCTTCCCCCTGAAGGACAAGCTATAAGTCAGTACAGTGTAGAATAGAATTTATTCAGGGCATGTGGATGGGAGTTTAGGAGTTAAAGACAGAAAAAGGCAGAGAGAGAGAGAGAGAGAGAGAGAGAGAGAGAGAGAGAGACAGACAGAGACAGAGAGAGACAGAGAGAAGAGGAGTAGAGGCAAGCCCTGAACACATGGAGAGAGAGAGAGGAAAGTAATAGGGAGAGAGGAGGAGCAGGAGAAAGGAGACAGAGCAGGGGCAAGAGAAAGAGGAGGGGGCAAGCATCTCCCTTTATAGTGTGATTCAAGCATACCTGGATGTTGCCAGGTAACTGTGGTACAGAGCCTAGACAAAATACCAACAGAATCCTTGTTCCCAAGAGCCTTTCTCCGATGCTCAGGTATTCTTTTAATTAAAGTCAGTTACTTGTTTAAGGATTGGTGAGTTTTCCAGTGGATCAAGGCCAACTTATCTGTAGTGACCCAAGTGAAAAAGTGGCATACATACCCCAGCAAGCATGGACTGCCTACAGTTCCTCCAGGAATGGGAGGGGTGAGACTTTATAGTCATCTACCTCACCCACAGTGGAATGCTAAAGGGCCTAATTCTAGGCAATCCCCCATGATTTCAGTGAGTGCATGAGTACAAGATCTGAGTCATGTACAGAATGTCGCTTTGTGCTGCACATTTCAACTGCAATTGTTATATTTTCTTCTTCTCCCATGGCTGTACTTTAACGACACAGTTTATCATGTTCCTTTCCTAGTGAAACACTGGCATTTTCATCAACTGACCTTATGAAGGTTGTTTGAAGATGTGTTGGTATGCAATTTATTCTAGTGAGATCTCTAATTGTTAGAAATATCGTGTGGATTTGGAGACTCAGATAGTGTATGTACCTAAATATCTCTCATCAAGGCAACCAATTCTAAATAACTCCAGTCATTCTGGGGCTAAATGGCAGGTCTCAGAGGGAACATAAGCAGATATGAAAACTAATGTTTTCCAATCAATGAGAAGAGTATCTTTGGGGTAATGCATAAATAATGCTAACATATTTCTAAAGAATTTATGTTTTTAAGCTACAGGGAGTGTTTTGTGAACTCTGATAATTTTCTCTTGTCACTGTGATGCAGAAATAAGATAGAGGTTATCAAACAGTGTCAGAGAAACTATTTTATAGCAAAAAGTAGTGAAACATGCTCTAGAGATTTCTGAGGGATCTTGGGCCTCCTTTGACCTTATTTAAACATCTATATATGCAAACGGTAGGTTGAATTCTCAGTACAACTCACAGTCTATCTTCCAGGTACAAAATTCTTGAAGAAATTATGGGCAAAAAGGAGCAAACACCCAGAACAGGACCTATAATTCATGTTAACACAGGGCTACACATAAAATAGCTGTCCTACCATGTGGGAAATCAAACAAGGAAATGTGCACCTATATTATATGTCAAAGGAAATATAATATAGGAAATATCATATATATATATATATATATATATATATATATATATATATATATATATATATATATATATATATATGGAGGTGGGGATGTTTTGCAAGCAAAGATGACAGAAAATGTGGGTTACTTTAGAAGCAAGCATTTCCTCTGAAGCCTGACACTACAGGGTGTGGAGGTGATATGAGGAACATAGAGGGGTGCAAACATGCCTAAGGGACAGATGAGGTGTATTAAAAATTTGGAGTTTGTCTCTACCTGTGGCATATGCAGCAGGCCACTATAGTTTTGAGCATAGGAAGAACATGGAAAGTTTTTGGTTGTAACTTGTAGTATTTAGAAGAGGAAGATGTTAATTTGCGGAGGGAGACCTGCTGAGCTGGTACAGGCAGCNACAAGGGAAATGATATAGTAAGGTGATGGATAAGGAGAAAATAATCATTCAGTTGATCAACAAAGAAAAGAAATGAAATGGAGCACTGTCGAGACAACTGTGACAGAGGGTAGCATTTGAGACCGAGAGTTGTTTGACTTGATCATTTCTTCATTTGCTCTTAGACTAATACAACAGAACATCGGCACTATCATCACCCCCTCTCTGTATTTGAACTACTAAGATTGAGCTGTTACTAGAATTTGCTTTCATTTTAACTGGAACCCCGATGCCCGTTGTCTCCTCTTTCAGCATTATTGTGGCTTTCTACCACATGACTTAAGACTCACATTGAGAAAATTAATTTCATAACTAGATGATTTCTCTTATTATATAATCCGTTCACTTGAAAGTAAAGACATAGCAAGTCTTTCTAAGACTGTGGAACCTTTCAGTATGACAGGCATTAGTTCATCAGGGCTCTTTAGAAATCTGTATCTCCACTAACAAAAACATTAAGAGATTGATCAAAGCAGACCACCCAGTTTGGTTGAGGCCTTGTGGAAGCCTCGTGGAATGTTTATATCATACTGTTACTGATCACACTGTCTTACTGAATCCTATGCTGATCGTGGAACAGACCATGAGAAATGACGGTTCCATTTGACAGTAAGCTTAAAAGCATGAGGGTGCTCAGATTTAATGTTCAAACTCCAGTCTTTTTGGAACAAATAGGCTCCTAAAATTTGAAGAGTCTGGAGCTACTAGATGGAACTGAAAGCATCTTAGGGCTCCTTGTTGACACCACATGCTCATAAACCCTTCAGACTCTCCAAAGAGGTCGTAAAGCAAATTGCTCCTTCACAAGTAAACCGATTAAAGAGAGACAGTGCTTAGACATCTTGGAGCCTAATGAGGTTGTTTCAGGGAAATGATGCCCCTATTCTAGAACAAATAATAAATTTTTGTTATGTGTGAGAAATAGAATTGCTCATAGAAATAAAACCAAGGACAGTGTTGGCTTCATGCTCTATTTTCAGTGACATGGGCTTAAAATTAGGAGCCTCAGGATTCTAATATGTTAACTGAGTGATCTTGGACAATTAAACTAACTACTCTGCCTGTTTTTTTTTTTTTCTCCTTCTTTTAAATAAGAAGGTCCATTCATGTAGCAGATATTTGTTGAGTAATTGTTTTAAATAAGCATTTGTTTTACTTTTCCTGGGATATCTGAACAAAAGTCTATTCATTCTAGATAGGGTACTGGTGTCAGACCAAAGAAATGATTCCATCCCACAGTAGCTTGAGGGACAAATGAGTTCATGTGAGGATGGCTAACTAGAGTTACTCCTGTCACAAGAAGCTGCCTTTCTTATAGTTGAACTCCTTTATTATTATGCATTTTTTGTAATGTTATTATCTGATAGGTGTTATTATCCAATTTCTCATTTGTATATTTATTTTTCCTTCTAAACTCTATTATCTTCAGGTAAATATCTTAAATTGTTTAAGTCTTTCTATCTTCATCACTACTTCCTATACTACAGGGGATGATTTTCGTCCACTTGCTGATCCATTGTCTTAGTTCACTGCTGTGAACAGACACCATGACAAAGGCACTCTTATAAGTACAACATTTAATTGAGATTGGCTTAGAGGTTCAGAAATTCAGTTTGTTATCATTAAGTCAGACGCATGGCAACGTCCAGGAAGGCATGGTGCAGGAGGAGCTAAGAGTTCTACATCTTCATCTGAAGGCTACTAGGAGAAGACTGGCTTCCAGGCAGCTAGAGGGACAGTTGTAAAGCCATGCCCACAATGACACAGTTCCTCCAACAAGGCCACACCTACTCCAACAAGGCCACACCTTCTAATAGTGCCATTCTCTGGGTCAAGCATATTCAAACTACCATACCCATCAACTCCTCATTTAACAAAGCATGAGTCACACACCCATTATGTGGCAGGCGCTGTTTTAGGTATTTAAATTACATTAGTAAACACAGATTATATAGACCTCATCCACTCATATTCTAATGGGAGGAGAATGAAATACAATTGGGTGATGTACAATATTTTATTAAACAAAGAAAAACATAAATACCAGTAATCCCTTAAGATTATAATGGACATAAAAAATGTTCTCTTGCTTTTGTTAAGAAGATTAATCATATGTAGCATATTGTGGTGTAAACAAACCTACTGGCGTAGTCAGCCATCTAAAAGCACAACATATACATCCTTGTACAGTATATGTGATAAGGTTAATAACTTTCTATGGTACAGGTTTATTCACTTACTATACTACATTTTTAATCTGCATTCTTGAAATTTGCCACTTAGAAACAAGTTTATCGTGAAACAGTTAATGATTCATCATGTAAAAGTAGTCTGCTTCCTCCCGTGTTTATTACATGTCTTCATTGAATCTTTTTCATTTGAAGTCTTGTTTTCATCATCATGATCCTTTGAATGCCAGACTGAACCTTATGCATGTATATAAGTATACCGTATCATATATGTACATGCATATGTATGTGATATGCCATTCTCATTTTTAAAGTATTCTCTGTCATCTTCTTACAATCATAAAATCACTTTATAACCTAATTCTGAAAAAATGTGCCTATCATATTTTATGAAGTAACTGTAAATAGTAAGTGGTACAACCATAGAATAACTGAGATGCTGCTCATTACGACAAATAATGGCAAACAAGATAGCGGAGATTGATAATATTCAAGCTTTAATTTGAGCATAAAAGAAAGCTTCATTAATGTGTTTTACCCCTTAAATTCACTTAAGGTATGTCCTCTGGCAACTTTGAAACTTGGCTTTACTAATGTATAAGAGGGAGATAGAATGAAACTTTGGCCTGCCCCCAAAATTCATGGATATACATTCATTTCCCAGAAGAGAACTTTAGATCAATGTCTTCCATATTCATCTATACAAACACCAGCAGAAGATAGACATAGCCAGGGTACAGCCTAAATTTATATCATGCTCTCAGATACGGACAGCTCAACATCAGGACATGGGGCTTAAGGTAAAACTGGGTTATTTTGAAAAACATGAGGCTATAATCCTCACCAAGGTGCAATCAATAACAAGACAGTTGGCCAGAGGGGTTTTACACATCTGTCAGCTAAATCCAAACCCTAAGGGGCAAACACAGCTCTGAAGAGCATTAGCCAGATTTGTGATGCTGACTCAAGATGTCTGGGTCTATAAAGTGAAGCACACATTCAAGAATAAGTCACTGTGGCCATTTTTCATTGGTGACACCCATAATCTGGCTGGTTGATATTCATAGATACTGCTAGATTGACTGGACTGCTGCTGGGTACACTTTGTTTTCTTTTTATGTCCTCTTCTTAGTTTTATTACCACCAGTTGGTAATACTTTTTCTTCTATCTTTATCTTTTTTGTTTGTTTGTTTAATTATATGGCTTTTAAAATCTTTCCCTTTCTTTCCAAAGTTACTAATTTCTTTCTGGTTTTCTTTTTCATTAGTTTACATCAGAGTTCTTTCCTTTCTCCCCTGTCTCTTTTCTACATACAAGGCAGGTATTGCCTAAATACTGTATCACAGTGTTAAAAACAAAAGTTGAGTCCTTTTGCTATAGAGTGTGCTCTCTATGATGAGAAAGAACACCATTTCTTTTTAAAATTTTAAAAATTTATTCTTTAGTCACCTTTTACAGTCCAGACTTTATTTCCCTCCCAGTCCACCCTCTGACAGTTCCACATACCCCAACCCTACCCCATCAGACCTCCCAACTCCCTGGGGTCTCAAGTCTTTTGAGGGTTAGGTGCATCTTCTCCGACTGAGTACAGACCCAGCATTCCTCTGTTGTTTATGTGTTGGGGACCTCATATCAGCTGCTGTATGCTGAATGGTTGGTGGATGAGTGTCTGAGAGATCTGCGGGTCCAGGTTAGTTGAGACTGCTGGTCTTCCTATAGGGTTGCCTTCCTCCTCAGCTTCTTCCAGCCTTGCTCTAATTCAACCAAAGAGGTCACTTGCTTCTCTGTACATTGGGTATAATATCTGCATCTGACTCTTTCAGCTGTTTGTTGGATCTTTCAGAGTGTAGTCATGATGGACTCCTGTTTGTAAACAACACAACATCAGTAAAAGTGTCAGGCCTTGAGGCCTCCCCTTGAGCCGGATCCCAATTTGGGCCTGTCACTGGATATCTTTTTCCTAAGGCTTTTCACCAATTTTTCCCCTGCAGTTTTTCAGACAGGAACAATTCTGGGTCAGAGTTTTTGACTGTGGGGTGGCAACCCCAACCTTCTACTTGAGGTGGGCTCTACCAAAACCCAATCCCATAGTTATGAGATTTAAAAATATTAGTTACCACGAGCTGATCTGTCTAGGTACTAGAATGAAACAAGTATGAACCTCAGAGTTCTTAAATATAATACTTTAATTAGATGGCTTGACATAAAATATAAAAAAACTTTTTAGTGCATAATATGTATTTTGAATATAAATCTTAGACAATAATATCACCTATCCCTACAAAAGAAGTTTAATTTACTAAACATTACAAAACAGACAATTCTTTTTAATAACTTTATATTTTTATTTAAAAAGTAAATATTTTCAACATAGTAAGTGCAAAAAAGGAAAACACAAAGTTATTGGTTTGGTATTTATATATCAGGTATGGGTTGCATTTGTATCTTTTAAAAATATTTTCTGAGGGTTGAGGCAAACATCAGGATAGGTTGGGATAGGTTTGCTCATGATTGTCAAAATAGACCAATAAAGGCAAAGTAGGTTATATGCAACATTTCAGAAGCTGGGATAGGTAGAACAAAAATCAAGGCCATCTGAGATATGAAAAGAGATCAGAGAGAGAGGGAGAGAGAGAGAGGCAGACAGGCAGACAGATACAGACAGAGACAGAGAGACAGGCAGAGAGAGAAAGAGAGAGAAGCAGAGATAAGAAATAAATGTTTAACACTGGAAGAAAGGTATGAGTTTTGGAGATGGCTTAAAATTAATGATCACATGAGTACTTGCTTCCTGCAGTATCTGGGAAGTGCAGCATAGTATAATGGGAAAATAAAAGGCAAAAATGACAAAATAATTAAATAAACCACCTGGATATTTTCTGGGAAATGGCCATAATCAGATATCCTACTTTTTTTTTTGCCTTTAGATCTTGTGAGTTCCTGTTTCACACAACTTGAGGAAAAAATGGAAATTGAGTAACCAAGGTAAGATACAAGTAAGAGCTGTATGCCTGCCTGCCTTGGGCTTCCAACCAGTTGATTTTTATTTCAAAGATGATATAATCCAAGAAATGTGCTTTGTTTAAAATTCTGAGCTGTGTGTCCTCGGTTTCTCTAAAATCAAAATAGGTAAGGCAGGTTCATATTCAAGAAAACATTTATTTTTTCTTTCATTTTTGACTTCCTAGTCTCTCTTGTTCTATATAGGGTTATTATTTCTTGTTCTACATAGGGTTACTATTGCTGTGATGAAACCAGCCAGCACAACTGGCTTCTTGTCATCTTGGCACACAAACACATCACTGTAAAACAACAACCTTTCCTTTCTTATTCACCCTCAAGATCACACATTAAAATTGACATCACAATAAAGACCATTTTACAAATTTAAAAGGTCCCATGGTCTTTATAAATTCAAACACTTTAAAAAAAATCAGTCTGTTTAAAATATCTAGTTTGTTTGAAAATTCAGTCTTTTAAAACTCCAAAATATTTTTAAATGTTCAAAATCTCTCAATCACACTCCTATAAAATAAAACAAATGAAATATTTTCTTACTTCAAGAATAAAGATTGAGAGCATAGTTACAATTTGGGTAAAGAAGCAAAGTCTGTGTAAATAACTCAGTATCCGATGTCTAGGAACCACTCATGATCGTTGGGCTCCTCCGTGCATGGGTTACTTTTTCAGCATCACACTCTATAGTACCCGTGACTTGTCTTCCAGGCTCCAGTAGGCTCTATTCCGCTGCTGCTGCTGTTCTTGGTGATCATTCCATGACACTACCATCTCCCTTGCTGCACTTGGATCAAACTTTCAGTAATAACCTTTTCTGGACTCTATAGGGACTCTAGCTCTGCTACATAGTGAAAAGCCTCAGCTGTTTTCCATGATGATTTCATGCCTTCAAAACCAGTTTTACACTATCAAGTTTGGCTGTCATAAAAGGTACAACCTTGGCCACCTCTGGAACACAGCTTCTGTGTGCTGACCATGAGGTAACACTTCAGAAAAGACTTCACATTAATGACACTGCTCTCTTTTACACCATGGCTAATTCTTCAGCTCTAGGTAATTACATACTACAGATTCTCACTCAAATGGCCCTGTAGTCTTTAATTTGTTGTAAAACATCACAAGCCAAAACTCCATTTTCTGCACTGCTTTCAACATTCTTATCGTCCAAGCTTTCACAGGACAGCTCACTAAACTCTCACTACTCAATGATGTTTCTACTGCAAAGTTCCAAAATTATTCTACAACCTTCCCCACAAATACCATAGTCATATCTGTCACAATACCCCATGATCTTGGCATCAATAGTCTTGGTCATGGATACTATTGCTATGATAAAACACAATGGTCAATAGCAAGTTGGAGAGAAAAATAGTGCAATTACATATATAGCCATATTTTAGTCTATCACTATAGAAAATAAGGACAGGAACTCAAACAGGGCAGGAACCTGGAGGTAGGAACTGATGAAGATGCCATAGAGAAGGCGGCTTTACTGGCTGGTTTGGTCTTCATGGCTTTCTCAGCCTGCTTTCTTGTAGAACCTAGAACCGCCAGTTTAGTGGTAGCCCTACCTACAATAGACTAGCCTTTCCCACATCACTACTTTTAAATTGCAAATAGATTTTTTTCATACAATTTATACTGATTATGGTTCCTTCTCTCCCAGCTCCTCTCAGTTCCTCTCTACCTCACCTTCTATCTGGATTCACACACTTTCTGTCTCTTGTTAGAAATAAGCAGGCATCTACAGAATAGTAATAAAAATAAAATACATAAAAAAACCAAACCAATCAGAATGGGGCAAAGCAAAGAGAAGAAAAAGATCCAACAAACAAGCAAAACAGGAGAAACACAAATAGATTCAAAGACACACATGTTAACACACACACACACACACACACACACACACACACACACACACACACACACACACCAGAAGCCATCAAAGGACTCATAGGTTAAAAATTCCCACAGCATTATGAGATACATAATGCCCAAAGACTCCACCGAGTTCACTTTGTATTGGCAATGTGCTGCTACGTGTGCAGCCTACCATTAAGAGTGGTTTGTGAGACGAGTGAGACTCCATTGAAGAGATCAAACTTTTCATTTGCAAGTGTTTATCAATAGCTATTTATCAATAGCTTTTGCAAACTTTTCATTTGCAAGTTTATCAATAGCTATTTATCAATAGCTTTTGCAAACTTTTCATTTGCAAGTTTATCAATAGCTATTTATCAATAGCTTTTGCAAACTTTTCATTTGCAAGTTTATCAATAGCTATTTATCAATAGCTTCTGGGTTGAGAATGGGGTCATGTGTGCATATCTTCTCACCTATGATCCCATGTGGTGTAGACTGGTGCAGGTCCTGTGCATTCTGCAAAAGTCTTTGTGAAATCCTACATGCATCAGTTATGCTATGTTCAGAAGACCTTGATTCTTTGGTGTCCCCCATCCTCTCTGTATCTTAAAATATAAAAAAATGCCCTGCAGGCTTGCCTATAGCCAGGTATAATGGAAGCATTTTCTTGTAGGAGGCCATTCTGATGTTAAGGTACTGTTCCTCAATTGGTTCTTGAGCTGTCATTAAAGAAAGCCATGGACCAATTACTGGGAGGAAGGTTTGGCATGAATTCCAGGTCCTAGAAGGAAAAAGCAGAAGCAAGGGAAGAGGTAAGGAGTATTGGCCATGCTATGGAGGCAGAAAAAGCCAGCAGCCATGTGAGGTCTCAGGAGGAGCTGGGTGGGTGGTTAGGGAGTTTGGTAGGGGCCAGGTGGGACTAGCCACTGAAGTTTAGGGCAGGTGGAAGGATCAGAGATAAAATATTACTAAGGGCATGATTTTCAAGGCAGGAGATAGCAGCAAACAGCAATTGAGTCCTAAGGCAAGTTGAAAAGGAACAAACTGTACTGGGGCATATAAACTTTGCAAGACCAAGGGGACTCTCTTCCCAATGATGACTGACTAGGCCATCTTCTGCTACATATGCAGCTAGAGACAGGAGCTTTGTGGGTAAAGCCAGGGCCAAGAAGTGGGAATGGGTGGATAGGGCAGTAGGGCAGGAAGAGGGTATAGGATACTTTCAGGATAGCATTTGAAATGTAAATAAAGAAAATATCTAATAAAAAATGTTATCAAAAAAGAAAGAAAAGGAACAAACTGTAAGTGTGTGTGTCCTTTGTCTGAGGATTCAAGGGAAACCCAGTGGGGGCTGGTAGCCCAGTCACCTCCCAGAATATCAGTGGGTAGGGCATAAAACTACACACAACATTTTCTCAATTGTGAGACTCTCCTCTTTGATGGGCCTAGCTTGTGTAAAGTTGGCTTAAAATTAGCCAGCACACTTCTTTCTATTGGTAGCCAAGATTCCATCCAAAAAATTTTTTTCAACTTTTATTAGATATTTTCTTCATTTACATTTCAAGTGTTATCCAGAAAGTTCCCTATATCCTCCCCCCTCCCGGCCCTGCTCCCCTACCCACCCGCTCCCACCCCTTGGCCCGGCGTTCCCCTGTATTGGGGCATATAAAGTCTGCATAACCAAGGGGCCTCTCTTCCCACTGATGGCCAACTAGGCCACCCTCTTCTATATATGCAGCTAGAGACACGAGCCCAGGGGGTACTAGTTAGTTCATGGTTATTCTTCCACCTATAGGGTTGAAGACCCCTCCAGCTCCTT